>CAJHQP010000633.1:0-167555 GCA_905132765.1 Moricandia arvensis | reverse complement strand
TGTAAGCAACAAGTACTTTTGTCTCTCAGGTTTAGTCATAATTGTCTACTTCTTTACTTCCATAACACTTTTATATTTTAAGAAAAGAAAGTAAAGTGTAGTAAGAAAAAAAGAAGTAAAAATGAAATGTAGATGAAACATTTTTAATCCAAACACTATTTTAAATAAAATATAGAATAGAATCGGAGATACTCTAAAACAAACCGTTTTTGGGTAATTGTTTAAAAACATTTGAATTGATGAGTGTTTGAAACTAATTAATCCAAAACTTAGATTAAGAGAAAAAGAGGAACCTGGAGGGATAATAGAGAGGCACATGGGAAGAGTGAGCAACGCCTTGATTCCATAACTGTCAGCTAGATTCCCGATTACCGGCATCATTATCATTGTCCCAAGTCCTACTGGTCTTTTCTCCATTTTCACAGTTATTGGAAAACTTACATAATTAAGTAAAATTATCTTATACTCTCTCTGTTTCATAATAAGTGTCATTTTAACATTTTTTTCTTGTTGCATAAAAAGTGTCACTTTAGAATCCCAATACAAATTATACTTAGTTTCAGCTGAAAATTAATTGTAATCTGCATTGATTTAATAAATAATTATATTTATCTCAAATACTATTGGTTAAATAAGTGTAATTAATAACAACATACACACATTTCAATCACTTTCTTAATCTGTGTGAAAAATGTCAAAGTGACACTTATTAAGAAACAGAGGGAGTACTTATACTATTAAACATTTAATCTTTTTATTGAAAACATCAATGGTTTCCATTTCGATTTTGAACCTTTTACATAATTTTATGTTGAATGGTTAACAAAAACTCGATGTCATCAATTGGTGATGACCTCAATTATCATTAATTTGTTTGATTTTTCTACTAATAAGATTAACATGTCATTTTCCAACTGAAAATCATATTATAGAGAGCTGTGTTTCATGTCTTGATATATAAATTAATACTCTCTCCGTTTCTAAATAAGTGTCACTTTGACACTTTTCACGGAGATTAAAAAAATAGAAAAATATACTAATATACCCTAATTTAATATTTAATTATTTGAATAAACATAATTTTAAAAAACATTCTATTAGTCATTTAAAAGGGTAAAAAAAATTATATGTGAAAAGTTGAATTGGAAATGCAAGTAACACTTCTTTTGAAAAAAAAGAAAAAGTTAAAATGGACACTTATTTAGAAACAGAGTAATTTTTTTTAAAAGAAATCTTTAAAGTACAAAAACTCTGAAAAATTATCATTTTGAAATGGAGATGGTTTTCTTTAACTACTAATTAAATTCGATGGTTAAGTTGTAGATTATCAATTTTGGAAGACATTCTTGAGTTTTGGAAAGGATTTACAATGATCAAAAGATTAAAGAGTCATTAATCAAAATAAGAAAAGAGAGGAAGAGATTGAAGACTAGAAACAACCACAGCGATAAGGTAGAGGGGGTTACCACTTGTTATAGTCCGGTAAGGTAAACGGCGAGAGAACATGAATCGTCTAGGCTGGAGCAAACCGCGGCGGACGGTTACGTCAGTCATGACCGGCCTTACCAAGAATCCGGCGAATGATGACAGGAAAACCGTCACCAACATGTGTCTTAGCCCTCCAAGCATCTCCTCCATCTCTCTCCTCTTCTCTCTCCTCTCCTAGTACTCCTCACGACTACATACACATTAACTTGCAGACATGTACAATCATATTAAAAATTTCCACGTGCCTATATTCATATATTAAGTTTTTTATTTTGTTAAATAATACTATAATAAAGCATCTTATAATAATCAGGCTGTCTATAACACCCTGGCGGATACTAGTAGAGTGTTAAGATGTAATATATTCATATTGCATAATATCTCATGTGATCTTTGTATAGGCTGTCAGATAAAAAGTAGGGTTGTGTAGTTGAATATACAATTCGAAAGTGGGAAAGTGTGCATGTTTTAAATTAATTTGCGAACTGGGGCATGAACTGGATTAACCTCTACAGGTAACTTGATGCCTATTGGGTTTTCCCGTAGCCGGTTATTCTGTCTTTTATGACACCAAAATTTATTTGATGTTGACAGATTAAATTATCAATTGCGCATGGAAGTTTTTGTCTCGTAATGTGATTGTCTACACCTGTCTTCATTACAACTATTAATTTAATATTTACACGAGGAATGAAGTTTATAAAATTTCTGGTTCAAAACCGATATTTGTTGAAGAGGAGAAAGTCGGATATCTGGCTACCAAACTTCGGTACAAATGGGCTGGACGGCCTTTAATGGGTTTTCTTCATCCTGTGAGTATATACTGGGTTTATCCCTTATAAAGCGGCTATATAATTAACGTTATTTCATCAACTAAGCTTGTCATTGTTTTCTTCGATTCTTCTGTATAAGTCTGCTGCATTAAGGTAGGAGGAACACTCATTACAATCAACACCAAGTTCAACCACGTATGTTTCGGGTTTGTATATAGAATATGTATATCTTGAAAAAACGCTACTTGAGAATGATAGTAATGGGTATTCTCATGTAACGAAGACATGAGCAAACTTGAATAAAAATACGACGCCAAAAAGAAGCAATCGAATTCATAGATTACTGTTTAGTTCCACTAGATTATCGTTCATTAACTGACAAAATAGATGAAAGTGAAATGGTGTAGGAAGAAGAAAGAGTAGAAACTGAAACGCAAACCGAAGTCGGTTATTCACCAATTTCAAATTTTTGGTGTTCCATGATAGTAAAACATGCTGGAGATAAGCTTCAAATAGCTTGAAGCTTAAGCTTTCTATAAATAAGGAAATAATATTTAGTGCAATTCTTATAGAATTAGGAGTTATCTAATAATATAAGAAACAAAAGTTATATATTAATATATATATTGATGTCGAGTTGTGGCATTCAATATCCAAAATCATAGAAATCAAATTGTTTAGTTTTGAGTTATTTTCTAAACATCATCAATAAAGAGAATTATTTTTTATACAAGTCGTGTTGTGTTGAAACTAAGATTTGAGGTTACACACATCACGAATTTGGGTCCTGTTAAAACAATATAAATATCAAACATGAGATATATATTGTGGTTATAGCTGTGAAGAAGGATGACAACTTTAGCAAATCTAGATAAAATTCGTATTGTTTACAATAGAATAAGATTTGTAGAATCACTTGCATTAACGGATCTAAAAATCTTTCATTTATATGGGGAAAATTACATAACCTAGTTTCCTTCTTTTAGATGGGACGAATGTCTGAAACATTCTC
Organism: Moricandia arvensis; assembly: GCA_905132765.1. Classification (NCBI taxonomy): domain Eukaryota; kingdom Viridiplantae; phylum Streptophyta; class Magnoliopsida; order Brassicales; family Brassicaceae; genus Moricandia; species Moricandia arvensis. The sequence continues at coordinate 164,282 of CAJHQP010000633.1, read as the reverse complement.
TTTTCCAGCTTTATGTTTCTATTGATTCATGTATGAAAACTGCTTTCGTTCTCTACAGAGAAACAATGGAGCGTAGTTTCACAATTTTTAGAGAAGAAACTTTTTTTTTTTAGAAAAAGAAGTAATGTATCAGTATAATTGATATATATATATATGGAAAGTAACTTTTATATTTCTTGCACCAGAAATGTTGACGTCAATTTTGCATTACATAATAGACCTTGCACTGATATGGATATTCATGTGATTATCCCCTAGTTCTCTGCACATTATTTGAGAAGTGATTTACTTAAGAGTTCCTAATATAATTCCTACAACATAAGAGCTTTTGCATAGATGACAATGTTCTCAATTTATATATCAGACGTGAAGTCCCGTGTGTCCTAGTGATCTCATATACTAGGCCTTTCTTGCTGAAGGCTAAAAAGTTCCTTTCCATCTTGAAATATATAATGATTGCTTGACCTTCTGGGTCAACACATTGATTTAACAACTCCTTTTGGCATCCTTATTGCAGGGACTATAACAACGGAAAGTCAGTGATGGCCAGAAGAATTATGTCCTTCCCAGACGCCAAATCCTTCAAGTTAGTTCTACTTCAGTTGCCACAAATGCTTATTTCATAAATATAGTGAACTATGGTAAAATGCGTGTGAATACCTAAGATATTCAAAATGAGAAGTACGTTTTTTTTTGTTTCATGCGTTTGTACGTAACTTTGAACGATCGAACAATGGTAATAGGTAAAATCAGACTGAAAGCACAAAAGTATCATAGAACTGAGGCCTTCATTTAGTAATAGTGATAGAAATCATGTGCCTTAAACAAAAACTGGAAATCAAATACCGAAGTTATTATCTATCTAATACTAAAAGTTGGATATAGTGCAAATCTAGCCTATCCACGTCATTTATAATAATCCTCCAATAGGATTATTTCGTTTTGCCATGTCATCATGGGTTTTTGTCATAATCTCTCCGAGTTAGGCCCATTGCAATCGTTAACCACCAGTATACTATCGGGCCCTCTTAAAGCATTACACACTCCTGGCCCATCCCATATATTGCAGCCCATTTTCGTGTAAGGCCAGATCTTCTGGTGAATCGGTGAGACCATCCTCTATCAGTTGTTCGCTTAACGTTTCGTATGCACTCCACCCAAATCCGATTCGCTCTTCATCTTCTGTAATCCACCTTACCTAAACCTAACCCGTGAATCGAACTGTTCTATCTCCTCCGACCCTCCGTTTCGTCTTCTCTAAGCACCCACCCGTTAACCCAATGACTTCTTTCTTCCTCTGTGTTCGATAAACCCTAAGGCGATATTACATCGAACCCTCACCCGGTAACCCAATCCCTCAATCCGTAACCTTAACCCGTAGATCCAGTTCGTTTCGTCTCTAATCAACAACCCTAACCCGTTAATTCATCCAACCCACACCCGTTTATCCAGCCGATATTCCATCGAACCCTCACCCTTAACCCAATCCGTTAATCCATAACCCTAACCGTCAATCCAATCCCATTCTTCCTTAATCGACAAACTGTTACCCGTTAGTCAATCGAACCCTCACCCGTTCACCCTTGCCGATTCTTCTTCCTCTGTGCTTGATAAACCCTAAGTCCTTTCGCTTTTCACTTTCTTCTTCTCCGACATGCGTAACGATTCTTTTCCCATCAATTGTTCCCTTAAAACTCAATTGAATGAGTTCCTTCCACCTCCCACTCTTTCTACCCCTCTTTCTCCTTATATATATCATATATCCTCACCCACCTTCGAACCCCCTATAACCCGAAAGCATCCACTGTTTACCCTCAGCCGATCACTATGAAGGCAAACGACAAGGCTCCTGTGTCCTCTGCAGATTCCCAGAAAGTGATGTTGTTCAAAGACGTGTCTCTCGGGCCCCATGAAGCAGAGTTACGTTTCCGGCTGATCCATTTTTGGGAGGCTAGAAACCCGGCTACGAAGGCTCTCATCGGTCTCGAGTTGCTTCTAATTGATGAAGAGGTCTGTATAATTATTGCATTAAGATTGTTATTTTAAATCGAATTAACCTTGACATCATTTTCTAAATATCATTATAATCGAACTCACCTTCGCCTTATCCACAGGGAACTGCCATTCAAGGCTTCGTTCCTTCTGGGCGTGTTCAGACATATTTACGTCATTTGGTACGTGGAGCAGTTTACCGTCTGATCAATTTCTACGGTTCGAAAGCAAACCCGTCTACCAAGTTGCCAACCATACCGTAACGGTTTCGTTTTCATGGAACTCCACCTTGACATCTCTTGAGGGACAGTCCTATCCATTTTGACAACGACCGCTTCCGGTTCCATTCTCCCAAACAATTTGAAGCCAACTGCGATCTCAAGGGCGGCCTTTACGGTAACCTTTCTCGCGTTTCATACTTCCCTTAAGATATAACATGTTACGTCAAATATTAAGAATTCTAAATTTCCATTTTCTGATTATTTCTTTCCTTTCCATCGTACTTATTCTTTCATGGGTGTACGTAATTAGACGTACTTGGCCACATGAGGATGGTGATATGCGGCAATGTCTTATCGATCGTCCTTGCTTCTCGACGACGTGGTGGAAGTATCAACCACCCGACGTGTTTTGGTTCACGTTCAACCGCACGAGTAAGTCCTCTCTAAACTTCTATATACGCTCTTCCCCGTTCATGAGTTAACGTCTCTATATTGGCTTTTTGCAGGGGACCTCTTATTAAGCTGTATCTCTGGGACCAGGCGGCAACAGAGTTTTGCCAACAATTCAAAAGCTCTCAGAAGACTCCCCACTGTACTTTAGTAACTACAGTTAAACCCAAGCGATTCTGGGAGGTTATGTTCTGTGTCCCTCCGTTTCTTCCTATTGGTTTATGTTGTCTGTAATTACTTGATAAATCCTCATTCTCTTACTATTGTTGACATATCTAATGGTTTAATCATTATGCAACAGGTACACTTGCTTTAACGTCTATGTCATCGTCCCGGGTTTATATGGACTACGATGTGCAGCCAACAATAGAGTACTTCAAGTGGTTAGTATTTATAGTTCTAAGTTTAGTCTTTGTTTTTCTTCAAGTGCTACGGTAACGTTGGCTCATTTGAATCACATCAGAATAATTAATATCTGATTTGTACAGGTTGGACTCTAACCCAGAGATCGCTCAGATGGTTAATGCGGAGGTTGTCACTAAGTGTGAAACCCTTAGTCTAGCCGAGATATACACCTATATGAAGCAGGATAATGCCCAGGTATAAACAAATCTAATAATTAGGATTCTGTTAGGAATGTTTAGATATTATCTTCACATGTTTTAGCACTGCCGTAGGTTGCATTCTTTGAGTGCACGGCAACAATTGATGATGTTTGTCCATGGTGCCGATTGGTACTACATTGGCTGTAGTGGCTGTCACACTAAGGCTACCAAAGGACCAACCTCTCTGATGTGTGCAAATATGGGAACGGTCCAATGTAACTGGTGTTTCAGAGTAAGAGTACTAACCAGAATATGTGCTTATTGTTTTCCTTTTATCTGGTTCTGAATTTTCTAAGTAACAGCCGTATGTGCCGAAGATCTCAGTATATGACAACAGTGAGCAGGCCGTTTTTGTGTCCTACCTCCGTGCATGTTGGACGACAGTTAAGCAGGAAAGGGTTGGCCCAGGCCAGAGTTAAGCCTCAGGCACCTATTTAGGGAGGTAACTGAGTTAGTTTCGTGATTTCAAGTTAACTTACTCTAACATAGTTTAACTTAGCAAACTAAGGCTAATGATTAAGCAAGGCACTTGATCATCAGATTCCTGTCCCACTAAGCTTTGGTTTGATACTATTGGACAGGACCACCAATGTTCAGTGTCAAAGTGTCTGAGCACAACCTCACAGGGAAGACCCGCGCAATAACAGTAACCAAGATACTCCCTTCAGAAGCTCCTGCTGATGAGGGGGCTAAGAGGATGTGTGAGACTGCTGGAGAAGAGACATCAAAGCGAGCCAGGCAGGGTTAGATAGTATAAACCATTGCTGTTTCTGCCTTTTGTTTCCATTTAAATTATTTAAGCAATGTCGTTTCTCTTTTGGAACTTTAAACTATCATTATCACTACTTTTGTTTGTTTTATTTTGGTTATTTTAACTTTGCCTAGCTTTTAAGAGTGCTGATATATGTCAAACGTACATATATTCACGTAACTTTGTGTTCTGTTCCTTGAATAGAACGTAAAGAGGCAAATCGAATGATACTACTTAAGTTGTTTTGTTTTTTGGAATCAATGTCATAATGACTTCATAACGTTATTAATATTTTCTATGATAATTCTATTTCTTACGTGCAAATGTGATCAACATTAAAAAAATAATGTAACTGAACTTTGTATTATGGATTATAATTATTCAGTCAGAATTAATAACAGAGCAACAACTAAATATTAACAACTAATTACAAAGAATGCCATTGGCCAAAACTAATTTATTAACGAATTAGAGAGAGGCTGGCGCTGGTGCGTTCAAATTCATTGTAACGTAGAGAAATTTAATTTAAACTTATAATCAGCCAACGTATTAACGCAATTAGGGGTAGACATTCACTTTTTACAAATAAATGTAGCCCCAACGGATTAAATGGAACATTATTCAAACAATATCAGCAGTGGTATATTCATAATTCACTCCCACCTCTACCTTCACCGAAAATCAAGCAAACCCATCAATTAATAACATAATTCACTCCCTTCCTCTATTATTACCTAAGGAAACCAACCAAACTAAAAAAACCAAGTTCTGCCAATACCCTTTTTCTTCCTCTTCAACATGTTCGATATCTTTTTAAAAATCAACCTTTACACTCTCTAAAAAAATCTTAGGAAGCAACTACTCCAAGTAGCAGCGTAAGTGTAACAACTTTATTATTTCAAAACTTTATTCATACCTGCAACTTATTATTTGATTCTTTTAAAGGTTTTGCCGGATCAACTATATGAAGAACACACCTTCTACCCCTCCTATGGATACTGTGGATAGCCCAGGTAAACAATTCCTTATTGTAATGCTATAAAAAAACGAATGATGGAAATCAATTTTATAAAATCTATAGAACTATAATCTGTTTCTAGAAATCCATATAGGCCATCTCATAAATAATATGAACTTTTTACAGAGGTGAGTATAATGAGAACAAAGGAATAGTTTCATAAGACGAACCCTTAAATTTTGGGGGATAAATCTTATAGCTATAGAAATTTTCTTGATTAGTGCAAATGATACTCTTGCCGATATGTAGAAACGCCACCATTCAAGATATATGGGAATTCATCGGACTTCCTTCTCGAATTCTAAAATCCGCAACGTCTGCCACCATTCTCTGTTTCAGCTTGAGATATGGTCGGCAGCTCCAACCCACCGTTGCATATGCATTTCATTATGGCAAATCCCAAATCAACTTATCGCACAAGCAACAAAACTCAAATTGCACCAAAAATAATGCTATGCATTACACATCAGTGATCTTACATGAAAGTGGAACCACTAACGCAAAGACAAAATTGTATGAAAAGACATAAGTGTTTTTTTTTTAACATTGAGAAGTGGATACATCTTAGAAACATATACATATATATTAAAAATAGAAATGATTTATAAAACATATAAGTAAAAGTGATATGATTCAAATAAAAACGAAATTGACTTATTTCTTTTTTATAGTTATATGTCCTTTCAATTGTTTTCATGTTATAATTTAAAATAGTAACAAATTAAGTCTAAAATAATATATTATGCCATTAATCAAATTCATTATTTTTAATATTTCACAAATAATTGTCACAGTATATTTTAATATATATGCAAGATCTCCTATAACTATTGTGCACAATAATACTTTATAGGATTATATTTGTAATTTATATACTTCTCTTTTTTCTATTTAATTATTATTAAAATTTTAGATTTCATCTAAAATCAAATCCTAAAAGTAAAAAGATAAAAACATAATTTTATATTTTAACTTATTTGTAACATTAGATTTTTTAAGCAAAAAGTTTAATTTTCAAAATGGAAGTGTTAGCTTCTGCCATGTTTGAAAATAAATATGTTCGAAAGTGTTTGGAATTCAGATTCTGAAAATTATTCTTTCCCATATCTACCAAACGACATTTTACTATATGGTTAGTCCGGAAGTCTTTTTTTCTTATAATTTAACGCATATAGCTTTTTTCCTGATAAAATCCTTTTTCACGCTAACATATAAGACAATCTGAATTGAAACTCATTTCCAAACAATTATATATTTATAATATAAAAAGAATATATGTTTTCATAATCCTTCTAACATTATAAAAATTATATTCTATCTAATAATCTTTTTAGTCTATTTATTAACTGGTAAATATAATTCATATCTATCATTATCTCTTATAAATTACAACATTTAAAATGAGTTTATTTTGATTCTATAAGATTAAATTTGTGATTTTATTTTCGGGAGGATATGAATTTGTGATTAAACTTTTGCTTAAGTTACAACTAACCATAAAACTATAATTCTCCTTTATTAATCCAATCAAATCAAATTTTATATATCCAAATATCCTACCATTACTATTGACTATGTCGTTAATATTAAACGGACTATGAGTATTTAATATAAAAGCGGACTATGCCAAACATACATATATTGACCTAACTTTACACACTAACATATATGAGTATTTACCTTAGTCAAAAGCAACAAACTTATTACGCTTAAGTTACAGCTCCTCCACGGCTAACAAGACTTCAACATTTGGCTATTTCCATGACGTCCCACAGCCGCCGTCCAATATCAAAAAGGTACTAACATGTTTTAAATCATCACTCCACATCTATGTACATATATATAGGAAAGAAATTGCTCTCTCATATTTAAAATAAAACTTTGTTTCAAGTATCTATTTTCCAAAATTTACAGATTTGTTGAACAAACTTCAAACGTCGCCAATATTAGTTCGTATAAGTCATCTTTGGAACATTGTAGATCACGGCAATATTACCCTTCGCACCGCTTTCATCTGTTTTGATATAGAGGTTTGTTTATTATCCATATTCATTGATATCTAACCACAAAATATAACTAAATATTTTTATTTTTTAGGGCAAAACTTTCGAAGGACGGCTATCACGTAACGCTACAGATGATAACCCTACGCTCTTATCAGCAGGGAATATTTATCATTTCTCAAACTATATCGTGGTCCCAAACAATCATAAATACAAGCTCACTCCTCAGACATATTTTATTTATATCAACCATGCAGCAAGTGTTAAACAATTGGAAGAAAATATCCCAAGCTTCCCTGCCCACAGCTTCACCCCTCACGGCCTTAGACAGCTTCTACAATCAGCGACTGCTACGACCTACCTTCCAGGTAAAATATTCCGAGACATCGCTTTACACAAGTATGAAATGGTTCTTTAACCACATTTTCATAGACGTAGTTGGACAAATACGCATTATACAAGGCATCAACAACGGCTATCCTGAATCAAAAACGAAGCCTCATAATTGGTTTGCTTTTAAACAGGGTATATTTGACTAATATTTATTACATATTAACCCATATATACTAATCTATCTAATACTAAAAGTTGCTTATACTCATTAGTTAGGGTGTCCACGTCATTTATTAAAATCGTCCAATAGGGGTTCTCCATTCTACCACGTCAGGACAGTTTAAGTCATGTTGAAACCCACTTCCGATTACGTTACGGCCCATGTTTCGTTAAGTCATGTTGCAGGCCTTCTGCATATATAGGTGGATATGGTTATGTTACGGCTACCTCAAGCCCACTTCAGAAATTGTCGATCTACTCTATCCGTTAACTTCGTTTTCTCTTCATGCAATTTCCCGTTACCGAGCCTCCTCTGCCATCAATAACCAACTGTGTTCTTTACTCACTTTTAATGAATTCATTTCACCTCCCTCTCTCTCCTTCTTCATAAACAGCTTCGTTTCTTGAGAAAAAAATCTATGTACTCTTTCGTGAACGAATCTACTCCCGAAAAGATTAAAGATATGTGCTTTGTTATCTCAAATAACTGAACTTTGTTCTATTTTGTTTGTCATCTGATTGTGATTTTTTTTTTTGGGTTTCAGCACAATGCTTTCCATGAGTCATCACATATCTGAGCATGACATGGGAGAAGAAGGAGATCTATTTGAAGCTCTTGAAAAAGGTAGTCTTAGTCGTTGATCAACTCTGAGCTTCTTTAACAGTGATCTATTGTGGCAAAGACTCTGCACGAGCTTTATGACAAAGCCTTTTGATGAATGGGAGCAAGATCGCATGATGAAATCAGCTACCGAATATCCACGCTTGTTTTTTCAGACATAAACCACCGAGAACCAGGAATGCAGAAGAGCGTTAAGCTCAGCCAACTCACTGGTGGTATTTATAACCGTCTTTGTTTTTGCACAAATATGCAATCTTCTCCACCAAGTCAAATGCTTATTCTTTCTGGTTAGCACACACAGATGCTCAAAAACCAAATCCAATATTACTGGAAATATGTAACCACCTCCAACGTAATAACTGAACATGTCTGTCATTTTTTTTGTGGTTCAGACTGCAACTCTAACATGTCACACATACCGAGTATGTACGTTGCAGTCTCACACGATGGACAAACGATTGTGAACCAGAGCAGGAGATGATAAACTTTAAGGTTCTGGAATGTCTTCCCGTCATGAAAGCTCAGGTAAAAACAATCAAGTTATCTTTCATTAACAAATGATATTTTCAGAGGAAATAAAATTGATATTTTTGTCTCTATATGCAGAACGAGACCTGCAGTCGGGTGAGAGAATAGCATGCCTTGCTGATTTTGATATATAGTATATATATATATATATCGGTCTGATTAGTGTTTATTTAAACAACAGGAGCTGGTTCATCACAGCGGATTCGACAGGACAGCATCGGCGTTCTCATCGGCCCCACTAGACACACCCAACGCTGATCAGCAGGTTTACTTCTATTCCTTAAAAATAACTCAAATAAGCAGTCAATTGAAACTTCTTCAGAAGCTTTTGTGTCTTCTACTCTATATGAGGCTCAAGAGGAGAAAGCTGCAGCTATACCTGTTAGAGCCATATATATGAGATACCATCATCTTTTGCAGTGTTTTTAAATTTGCATGTAAACTGTTCACTATGTTGAACCTTTAAGGTCCTTCTACAGAATCTATGTTTCTGACATGTTGAACTTGGCGAGGAGGCATTGTTTCGCGTGTACTGGACTAGAGATAATTGGTGCAGGCTTAGAGGCCAGAAACATTAAACAGTTGGAGATTTCATATCGTAACAAGGTTAGAAGTCTTCCACGATAACATTGACTAATAATCCTAATTCTACTAGAAGAACTAATAAAAATGTATCCACGTGTTGCTATGTGTTTGACAACTCCTGTATGGGTGATAGTAACACAGTAGACCAGTTTCGTTTGGATTGTTTCCACCCAGGGTTTGGCGCTGAAGGAGGTTTCTACCCTCTAGACTTTTTGCAGGTTCCAGGTTATAAGTGAGTTATTTGTAAAAAAACTGTAATATTCTTCTCAGCTGAATGATTGCATAGATAGTAATACTGTCCTAAGTTGTCAATGTAGGATTAAATGCTATCTTTACCGGAGACGAATGATACTTGGCGAAGCTTGGCTCAGTGTTGATCCCTCAGCTCCCCACAGCTACGACTTTTTCAATGATTATTTTCATAAGCAAAAGAAATTTGGGCATACACATATGTTGTTAGTCCTAACGCTGAAACAATAAAATCAACATTTATATGATTATTGATCGCCAAGATAATAGTTCTTCTCTTTTCACAGTTGAGAAAAAGTATATAGAAAAAAATCAATAAATTTCGCAGCCTTTTCGAAAAATAGATATTTAGACCTTATGTTTAGAAGCCTAAACATAAAAAGTATCTTCGTTTTTCTCCAGCAGCATAAAATTATCTAACAGATCATAAGTCCAAAAAGTGTAAATATATTAGCTATATATCTAAGTTAATTATTAAAAAATAAAACTTCCATATAAATGAAATTTAAAATTTAGACAAACTTTGGAAATCATGTAAAATTTCAGCTATCCAAAAGATAATGTCTTAAAGACTATTAATCAATATCCAATATGAATGTCCGAAAAGAATGTAAAATATAGATATGAAAGAATTGAAGACAACAATAACTAAAAGCTGAATATAATTAAACATATAGAAGAGATTCAAATATAAATGGTAAAGTTTACATTATACAAAGATAAACTTCTAAATCGAGAAGAAAAAATGCAAGTAAGATGAGACTACACTTGAGTACAAAGACAATAGAAAACATGCAGTGAAAATGAAGGTTTAATAAATTAAATTTTATAGTAAGTACACATTTGTGGGACGAATTATATAGCGATGAAATAAATACTTTTATAGAATTTTTTAACACTAATCCATATATATATATATATATATATATATAAATATTAAGAATTCATATTAACTATAACAATTTAAAATCCCATATAAAAATAATTCTCGCCGCAACACTACTACTAAGAGTTTGTTGTAACAACTCCGTAAAAATTGTTCAAAATTCCAAATGAGAACTAACAAAAACAAATTACAAAAGAGTGTACATTATATCACGCAAGAGTACAACAATTTAATGACTGAGATGAAAAAAAAATGACATTAAACTAATTCCTTGCAATTTAGTGTATTAGTTATGCTACTCATTTTTCAATTTTGTAATTTTCAAAGAAAAATTTGGTATAAAATAAGATATTGAACAAGTTTACTCCAAGTTTATTAAAAAATAAAGCAACAAATATCGAAAATTAACAATAAATACTCTCACCTAATAGTAAAGGGGGAATTTTAAAATGTTATATTTATGATTTTAAATTTGAAAAATACCTTTTCCTTAGTTTTGCTTTTTTAAAACTACACTTATTATATCTGAAATGATAATTTATATCTTGATTTGATTTTCAACTAACAATTAAAAACTAAAGTTAATTATGTTTTGAGATAAACATATATTTAAGATAGATACATGTTAATTCATATCAAATGACAAATAAATGAAATTTATAAAAAGTTTTAGAGTCCATATTTCTGAGAAAATTTGAAAGTTAGATAAATAGAGGACTTACATACTTTGCAAGCATAATTCATACCCTCATATATAGCATACGAGATATCTTGCCTTCTATCTTAAGTCGATATCTTATAACTAAATTTCATTATATCAATTTAGATTATGAGACTGAAGAGTCTCGATTTTGAGTTTTTCCAATGATGCAACTTCTTATTGCTTTTTCTAGCCTTTCATATTTGATTATTTTAATTGGGTTAGTTTAAAAATTAGGAATTGAAGACATTTGAAACTAGCTTTTATTTTATTTAATGAAAAATAGAGAACAAGGAAAAGCTCCAAAAACAGAAATGCTTCATGTTTTTATTTTTTTAAAGCAAGATACATATTAGTAAGATTATTGTGAACATATTGATAGTATTATTTAAAAAAAAACTTCAAATGATCTTATAAATGGTGAATTTTTCATAGAAATTAAATAAAGGATTTTTTTCAAACAAATCTCATATGAAATTATTTTGTAAAAATTTATACAATTAGAAAATATAAACCGCGCGTAGCGCGGTGAAACCCTCTAGTTCATGTAAAATAAATATTAGATCAACTATGGTCAAGCTGACACTATGGGGCAAAGAAGCTTCTTTTTTTCCGGAAAGCTACAAAGAATTAGCAATAGGAAATTTGAAGTTGTCATAATAACAAGTATGTATCCCAAGTTTAAGTAAAGGTAATAAACAACATCTAATATTTCAATATATTGATAATAATACTACTTTTGTACAGGTAAACTACTCCTTGCCGTCATCCTCGCAACCCAGTTTCACTTTGACAAAACAATCAACTTAATTGAGGTTTCAAAGGGAGGATAATAAAAATAAAAAAACCTAATGATTGGTTTCCTAAAGTTGTTTATCCATTGTATGCTTATTCAGCTATCTTTAAATTTTTATAATTTAATTATTTTTAATTCTTCTTTACTATTCTTCTTCTAAGCGTCTTTTCAAAGGTTAACTTATTTGGCTGTAAAAATTTCGTTTGGTCTTTAACGTAGGGATTCGCTACAAAAAGGTTCTGTATACCTCAACGAAAATCAAACTAATAATATGCTACATATGGGAATAACCTATGTATATAGAGACAATTATACGAATTACAAGTCATTATTGTGATGGCACAAAACTCTCATGACATGATAACAAAGGATACATGAGATTCATCTAAAGTATGGCATACGTTTTATGCTATGAAGTTCCGGTTTTTAAAGATAGTTAAGATGGTTTATAATAACTTTTTACAATTAAAGAATTTTACAAGCACTACAAAACCAAAAGAATAATAAATATTAAATATATCGTATATTCAAATATACGAAATAAAAGTAGCAATTTCAAATTCTATTTTATCGGGAAAGCTTTCGATGTGATATCAAACCTTAATTTGGAGAAATGGAAGCAGATGTTTTTTTAATATGCATATATAAAAGAAAAAAGTTTGATTATTACAATTATAAAAGGCTAAAAGCACAATGATTAACGAGCTGACCACGTGCTTTTTATGGTTTGCTCATTTATTTAGGGTATGATTGATCATCTAATATCACTACTTTCTAGAGGGAATAAAATTAATATTTATTTTCATGGTCTTCTATGAAAGATGATTTATTGTATATAGGGAGCCTTGTATATATTCTGTATTGTAAACGGTAGATCGAAAATTTACAGTGAAATGAGATTTATTGTCTTTAATAAATATGTAAAGAGTATAGTAACATAAATAACTAAGCTGCTTTCTTAAAAAAGTAAAACTCAAACAGCTATGCTAAGAAAATCCAGTAAATTAATTATTTAACATCTTTTATTAAAAGAAGTAGACTGGTTAGAACTTGGAAATGCAAAAAGAGTTAGAAGAAACTATTATTTTTTTAGCCGTCCTTAGTTTTATTTCGTACAAGACAATTATTTAATTACACCATTATACTACTGTTACAAAACTAAGATAAAATTCGTTAATTAACTAATAAAGCAATAAACCAAAAAGGTAACGTCTTAACTATAAGTGAGTCAAGTAAAAATGACGACTTTTAAAAAGCATCGAAGTATAGTAATTATGACAAGTTGTATCTTCTTTTAATTTTACCTTCTAACTTAGACTTTAAATTCGGATTAGGTGACATGGCACCATCAATAGAAGAGTCAATAATCTTTAAAGTCACTAGTGACATCCACCATCAAATGTTTGGGTTAAAGTCCACCCATTCTTTTCTAACCTAATAATCATAAACACTCAAATATTTTTTATATTTCACATGTGGTTTATATTGAATCATATTAGAACCAAACTAAAAACTAAAAATCTTCTACTTACAAATATTATTTCTGATTTTAATCATTTAAAATATTTAGAAAAATCTTTAAAATTTAGTTATTGCTTAAATGTCTGTTTAGTAACCTACAAATTTCAAACTTGATATCTTCCCAAAAATATGCAAACTCTTATACAATTTATTTAGATTACATATAAAAATAATTAGACATGACTAATTTTACTAATAACTGTTAACAAATTTTAAATAATATTAAATGTTTATTTACAGTGACAAAAATATTATTTATTTTGTAACATTAAGAAACTGAAACAAGAGGGAAGAGATAAAGAAATAAGAAAACCATTTATCTCTTGAGGAGTGAGGTGAAATTAAAGCGTGTTAAAAGAAGGCACTTAACATAACAAACAACATGTGGTGGCTTCTAAAGAATTTCTTCAAACAGAGGATGATGCTGATGTTCTGCTTCTGATATTCTCTCTCTCTCTCTTTCTCTCTTTCTCTCTATATCTGCGCAGCTTCTTCATCTACGGCTGAGGAACAAAACCTTCATACACGTGGTGAGAGCACAAAAAGACCAAAACTTTTGCTAATGTTCTTCTTGGTCTTCTGGAGGTAACTGAATCAATCATCTTCAATCTGATCCACTCAAATCAATTCTACTCTCCAATCCATTTCCCCTAAAGTTCATCTCTTTCTTGCTACAAACATGGATTCTTCGAGGTGATATCAATAAAAAGTTTGTATCTTTTCTAGATTCGTGTGATTAGATTAGGCTTTTTGTTAGATTGGGAGCTATAAATAATCTGGGTTTAGCTATCTTTGCTGATAACGACGAAAGAATTGGAGTAACAGTATGACTATAGTGGAGGAGAAGCAGAGTAGTCCTGTTTCAGAGAAGCAGCAGAGCTTTAATGGTATCATAAACCATGAGAATCATCAGACGAAAACAATGGAGAAGCAACAGAGTTTTAGATGTGTTGAGGATAACAAGCCAAGAAAGGCGAGAGCTTTAGAGAAACAAGTTAGTTTCCAAGGCGTGAGTGTTGAGAGTCATCAGCAGCCAAGCAGGCTCGGAAGAACAATGGAGAAGCAACAGAGTTTTCGAGGTGTGACTGTAGAGAATCACAAACGTGGAGTTATGGAGAAGCTTCCTAGTTTTGGTAAGGCAACAATGGAGAGGCAGAAGAGTTTCCGTGGTGGGTTTTTAGAGAAGCAGAAGAGTTTCCGTGTTGTGATGGAGAGGCAGTTGAGTTTCATTGGTGAGAGGAGGAAGAAGAATGAGTCACCAGGGAAAAGAGGAGACTCGCCTCTTCATATAGCTGCTAGAACTGGGAACTTAGGTAAGGTTAAAGATCTGATTCAAGGTGTTTGTGATGGAGAGGGTGGAGAAGAGTTGAGAGAGTTGTTGTCAAAGCAGAATCTTGAAGGAGAGACTCCTCTTTATACTGCTGCGGAGAATGGGCATTCAAGTGTTGTTGAGGAGATGTTGAAGCATATGGATCTCCAAACTGCTTCCATCGCTGCTAGAAATGGGTTTGATCCATTCCATGTCGCAGCTAAACAAGGCCATCTTGGTAAGAAAAAAGATATAAAACTTTTAAAGCTATAGAACCATCCATGGCTTGTTCTCTTACTTTGGCTTTTCTTCTTTTGCAGAGGTGTTAAAGATTCTGTTGGAGACATTCCCAAACTTGGCGATGACAACAGATTTATTGTGTACAACTGCGTTACACACAGCTGCAACACAAGGGCACATTGATGTAGTGAATCTTCTTCTGGAGACAGATTCTAACTTGGCTAAGATAGCAAAGAACAATGGTAAAACTGCGCTTCACTCTGCTGCAAGGATGGGTCATGTGGAAGTTGTTAAATCTCTGATAGGTAATGATCCAAGCATTGGGTTTAGAACCGATAAAAAGGGACAAACTGCTCTTCACATGGCTGTAAAAGGTCAAAATGATGGGATCGTTGTTGAGTTGGTGAAACCTGATGTTGCGGTTTTGAGCGTTGAGGATAACAAGGGGAACACGCCATTGCACATTGCCACAAACAAGGGCCGTGTCAAGGTATTAACTCTTTCTTGCTTTTCTCAATCCTCTAAATTCGTTATTCACATCATGGAAGGATCTTTCTTCTCTGCAGATAGTGCGGTGTTTGCTATCTTTTGAAGGCATTAACCTCAACCCGATAAACAAAGCTGGAGATACACCACTGGATGTTGCTGAGAGGATAGGAAACGCAGAGCTTGTGTCGGTTCTGAAAGAAGCAGGAGCTGCTACAGCTAAAGATCTAGGGAAGCCTCAAAACCCAGCTAAGCAACTCAAGCAAACGGTCAGTGACATAAAGCACGAGGTACAATCTCAGCTTCAGCAATCTAGGCAAACCGGTGTAAGAGTCCAGAAGATAGCAAAGAGACTCAAGAAGCTTCACATTAGCGGTCTTAACAACGCTATAAACTCAGCAACCGTCGTGGCTGTGCTTATTGCCACAGTGGCTTTCGCAGCCATTTTCACTATACCTGGTCAGTATGAAGAGGACCGGTCGAAAGGAGATTTGCTAGGACAAGCTCATATAGCAAACAAAGCACCGTTTCTGGTCTTCTTCATCTTTGACAGCTTGGCACTGTTTATCTCCTTAGCTGTTGTTGTTGTGCAGACTTCAGTTGTTGTGATTGAGGAAAAGGCGAAGAAGAAGCTTGTCTTTGTGATCAACAAGCTCATGTGGTGTGCTTGTTTGTTCATATCCATTGCCTTTGTTTCCCTCTCTTACATTGTTGTGGGCAAAGAGGAGATGTGGTTGGCCGTGTGTGCAACTGTTATTGGCGGCACGATCATGTTGACAACAATCGGTGCCATGTGTTACTGTGTGGTCATGCATAGGATGGAGGAATCTAAACTAAGGAGCATAAGGAAAGAGAGAAGCAAGTCTCAGTCGTTCTCTATGTCTCGTATGCCTTCTGATTCAGAGATTCTAAATGGTGAATACAACAAGAGAATGTATGCACTATGAACAACAAATTTGGACAGCAGGCTCTCCTCATGTAAGAATAACTAGTATATACTTGTATTTTGTACCTGTAAACCGTTGCTATTCGATATTTTTCCAGAGTTTCTCGAGTAGAATAACAGATTTGTAATGAGTTCAATGAAGTATCAACGTAATATACACTTTTCTGATATTTAATGAATCAAAGAATGAGAATGAAGAAACCATAACCTGATGATACTCAGAATCTTAGTTGTTAATATATAGAACTTGATCACATACTGGGTTTGGATGCATTTCATAGGTGGCTTCTAAGATCTAGCTATAGTATGATTTTAGCAGGAACCATCTTCAACCCCGCCTGGTGCTTCCACCCCGGTAAGTCTCTGGCTGGTAACGAGTGGAACCCTCTTGATTCTTTGTGGCGCTGTTGGGTTTGGGTTTGGAATAAGCGAGACTAAGTGATTTGGCTGCTGAGAAGCAGTAGCGGACTTTGATAGAGTGGCTTGTTGTTCTGATCGAGCAGCTTCCCTGGATGATTACCATCAGGGTCACTTCTTTGTCACAAGTTTCTTCGCATGATAAGTTTTGTTGGATGCCATCAAATGACTCATCTGAGGTGTGAGAGTCTTCATGATGAACCTTCACCTGCACTGAAGCATCTGGTTTTATCATACCAGCTCCTGGAGAAACCTATAGAAGTAGTTATCTGATCATTAAGTTTTGTGATAGAAATGGTCGAAAAACTTGGTGACAAAGAGAATAATTATTAACCTCAAGCCAGCGAGGGAGACCAAAGGTGCCTCCGTCATCTCTAACGACAGCCTGACCCTTACAGACGATATTGAAGATGGCTCTACTCGAGTTTGACTTGTTTGTGATTGAAAAGATGAACGTGTCCTGACTCTGAAGTAGAATATTGTTGGTACTCACTGATGTTTCTGGAACGTATCTAAGTTCCTCGAACATGGATCTGAGTTTCTCACTGGACCTTATTATTTTCCCCAGCTCCTGTCTTCGTACAGATTTATCGGTGTGAGCTATGTTAGCATGAAGTTTGCAGCGCACAGGTTTGTGATCACTCTCAGTCACATCCATGCAAGCTTCATACCTGTTAAATACAATGCATAGGGTGGTGGGAAAGCCAGAAGGTGAAAAGAAAAAGGAAAGAAGATCATGATATTGCGTGATGGAACATTACATTGTAGTACAAGCAACTACAGGGCACTGCAAATTGCACTCAGAAAATGGAGCTGATTGGTTATCTCTGTATATAACTCTGTCACACCACGCAGGTATACGCTTTTTCTCCCCTGAATCATACCCTGGAGATAGAAACAGCGCAGAGTTTAATTATCTTTCTCTTTCTACAAGCATGATAAGTTCTTGAGCAACCATGATAAGTTTGCAGAGAATTTCAAATCTATCTTTTACCTCCAAGGCCTGGCTTATTCTTTTCAAATTTGTAAGTTGGCGGAAAGGTGATCAACGCCTCACGCATTCCTTGGAACACTTTTCCTTCACTCATCTCTGCCCTAAGTTGGTCTTTCTCTCTGAGCCAATCAAATGATCGGTGAGAAATGAAGTCCCTGGCTTCGTCGTAGGTTATACCAAACAACCTATAATTGAAGTCACCAAAAAATGCAACAAAATCTGCTGCTGCTAAGTCAGATTTCTCCTCTTCAGTGATGATGTTTGTATTCTTGGAAACAAAGAAAAAGAACAATAACATTAGAAGGGAAACACACCAAAAAGTTTTGAGAACAAAAAAAGTTAAATTCTGTAACTAGTGCGCTAATAGAATAAATTCATACAGTGTTATTCTTTTGTGCTTGGGCAGATGATGAAGCGCCGGCTGCAAGAGAGAGGGTCAATGGTAAGCCAGAAGAATAAAGCAGCCAAGTGAGAAAGACAAAAACAGGTATGGCGCTATACCAGCTGGAACAGTATATAAACTTTGTCCTTTGGAGAAGACCATTGACCGATATATGTGATTGAAATCGGCGTTTCTCCGAGTAACTGCCTCCAAGTGAGCAGCCAAGTGACAGTTCACAAAGCACATGATCCGGTCATAAACTCTGATTCTCAAGCCCACACCTCCCTGTTTTTAACAACGTACGAACATTAATCTGATTAACAATGATGGCTCACCCTTAATTGAGGTTAGCAATGTAACCATTAAACGAGGAGCTACTTCCAACACCAGACTAATTGACTTGTATTAGACATAACTAAGCGAAAGATACATTTAAAGGCAGACCTTGTTGCCAATGGCGCGGCCAAAGCCACATGGAACTGCTGCGACATCAAGATCTCCGACATGTGTTCTAATATCCTTCCTCACCCTAAGCACAAGTTACAAGACAAGATGTGACAAAATAATGGTTAACCTGGACATATGATATAACTTAACACTCTTAAGACAGGTGAAAGACTTCAGGTGCTATGTAACGAAATAAAAAGACTGTTGTCTGGTACACCTGCAAACAATAGAGAAAGACCCAAATGTAACTTGTCTGGAATGAATTATTTGCCTACCAAAGAGATATTAGCAGTCCCGCTAATTGCCTTGAACCCATACGTTCGAAAGTGTTTCTCTCATCCAGTGCATTTCCAATTGCATCAATCCACCATTTCCCCACAACACTTCCTTCAACCCCTACCTGCGACCGGAACACAAAGATGAGCCAACTTAAAGCAAACAAACGGAGGCAAAAAAAGTAATCATGTGTAAACTGCTCTAAAAGGAGGAGTTACCGTTTCCTTAGCAGTAGACATGGCAAGGAAACCTGCCCCCATATCCACCTCTTGCAACCCGACAGCTACAATGCCAACATCTGAAACATCAGAGCCCAGCCAAGACATAAGCGCTCCCCGTGAAGCTCGTCCTTCACCAACATTCCAGGTACCAATCAAGATCTTAACACTGTCTTGTCGGGCGTATGTATTCCCCTTTTGAGACAATTCCGTTCGGATTACGCTATCTAGAGGTCCTGGTGATGTCACATACCATCCTCTTACACCACCATGAGTGGCTAAGCTAAAAATGAAACCACCACCTGCTGCTAGCTTTATCACAGGCTCATTATGTGAAACCCAGCTTGCAACTAGCTTTCCACCAAGATCCAAAATCTGGATGTAACCACTTGCATAGCCCACATATATCCGGTCACCAAAAGTGCAAAAGCACAGAACAGCCTGCTGATGATGATTTACTTCACGCAAGCGGTTTCCATTTCCGTCCCACTGAGCAATTACACCATTCATGCTTCCAGTCCAAATTGATCCATCTGCGGCAATTGCGATAGCTTCTACTTTCCTAGGATCTTCCGCAAAAGCTCCTGTACTTCTAGTGGCAGCTCGACGAACAGCTCCCGCAGCTCCCATTATGGCATGTCGTGATCTCTGCAGAAAGCCTTGAGATTTATCCTTTTTCGGTGTGGAGAAGAATTTCGCTTTCGTTTCTTCAACTTGTTGACCTTGTGCAGGTGTGCCATCCACACGGTTTTCGACTTGTCCATCAATATTGAAGACTTTCAGAAGATCTTTATTCTGAGCATCCCTGCACATATACATCTCTCTTTGAATGATTAAAACAGAAACAGTCCCAAATATTCTAACATATTCATAACCTGTTGAAGACTAAGAAGAACAAAGAAAAGCTTACCACATTGAAAATGAGAGATGCTGCACAGCCCACACTTTAGCTCTAACGGTATCAACTAACAAAAACTTGACATCTGAGGAAGAAATGCTGCAAGTACCATTGACCGTAACTTGGCTCCTAAGATCAATACCAGACCTCTCCACTAACAATGCAGCCATATGCTTCTCCTCCGCTTTAAGCACAAGAGACTTCTCTAAAGAATCAAAAGTCCATATCTTTATCACTCCGCCATCAGAGCATGACCACATATCACCTTGCATCACGAAACCAAAAAGTATGTGAGAATCAATATAAACAAACCATGAACCCTCCCTCAGAATCAGCCAACACTAACCATAGGAGCTAATGACAATGTAATTCACAGGACCACGATGAGCTTGCCACGAGAGCCGTTCCTTAAAAGGCTTTGAATCATCAGCAGTGTTACCAACCGGCTGATCCATTTTCCAAGCCCTGATTTTGCCATCCTTGTGGCCGCTCCACACAAGCCTATTCCCGTGGTCAATCATCAAACACAAGGTAGGAGAGATTGCAACAGATTCATGAAACGGCGCTGTATCCTCATCCCCTCGCCGCACCTGCCCTCCCACACCATAACCGACCTCGTATGCTTCCTCCAAGTTCCAGAACCTCACGCCGTTCTCCTGTCCCGCCCATAACTGACTTTCTGTACAAGCAATGTTCCGCAGAAACTTCCCTGTTTGCGTCTCTCTCAACGGATGCGGCCGGATCTCAAGACAAGGCGGCCGTCCAGGGTTCACCGCCGCACGCACCGGAACTCTGAAAACGTCTACGCCACCTCCCGCTCCCATGAACTCCGGAAGAGACTCGATATCTTCCTCCTTAACGAGACCAGCAGCCTCACCGCGCTGCGTTGCTGCTGGTTTCGACGGAGGAGTAACGGCACCGTGATCGTCCTCATTGCCTCTGTAGCCACCGGTGGCCACCTCTTCAGTGGAGAACTCGCCGTCGGAGGAATCGAAATAGACAGGCTCGGAATCAGGAGTTACGGATTTAGAGCCCTCGTCAAGGCTGTATTTGCGGATCGGATGATGAGGCTTCTGCTCGTATTGCTCTACGTAGGAATGTGTCTTACGCGGCGGAGGATGAGCCGGGACAAGCGATGCCAAGGCCTCCCGCTCGTCTGCTTCGATGATAACCGAATCCATGGAAGAAGAAGATCAAAGGAACTCGCGAAAATGAAGAAGATTTGGAAACGTGAATGAATGGAACCATGAAGAGGAGATGAGAATGAGAGATTGAGAGAGAGAAGTGGAGAAGAGAGCACGTTGCATGAGAGAGATGATAGATAACGCGAAGTCTCTGCTTTTGAGACTTATCTATAAATAGTAATTTGAGAAAGAAATAAAAACATATTTCAAATTCAGTTCATACGTTATTCTCTTAAGATTAAGATAAAGAAGCTACTTCACATAATAACAAAGGCATATGCTTTCTCGACACTTACAGGACTGAAGGAATCTGTTCTTGGGAATTGGCTACACCATTCAAACAAGAAAGCCATGATCTTTGAAAGCTCATCTGCTGTTTTAATGCCTGCAAAATATGTTCTCTAAGTACAACAAGAAGGTTATAGAGATTCTAGTATTGAACGGTTGGTTTGGAGGCATTACCTTCCTCATGAAGATGGTCTTTAGCTGGGAACGCATACACTTTCAGAGCAGAAACCAAATCAGTCTCAAACCACAGCAGCAACAGCAACAGCAACACACTGGAAGTAATAGTGGCTTAGGAGGTTTAAAGCACATACCAAAACACACAGAAAGATCCAAGAATGTCGTTTGTATGAATGGTGAAGAGATTTGCAAACTTACTCTTGGTGAAGGAAGTCCACAGTTCCATATCACTTGTATCGCCTTCTCTAATTCTTCCCAAAACTTTACCTTGGCCTGAAATTAGCCAATAATCATATTAAGTTTCAACAACAAAACTCGAAATACAATAGTCAGGACTGAAAGATTCCATCAGCAAGTCAGATCTGCCTAAAGGCTACAAGTACTGTAAAGGTTGACAATTGTAAACACTAAAGTGAGTTGCAACCATCAACAAAACTAATCAACCAAATGTGAAAAGCAGTTCTGAATGTGTAGCAGCTTGACAACCAAAGCAAGCAAAAAATTTGAAGTAAATGAAGTTACCAGAGACCTTTTTTTTGTAGCGGCTGTGAACAAGAACAATAAGCTGACTTATATCTCTGAACATCTCCTCCTCCCATTCATCAAGTTGTGAGATCTTTAACAGGGCGCATGTAGTTATCATCTTGCCAAACAACCTCCTTCTAACCATCATCGTCATCATCATCCAGCAGCCTTCTTTTGGTTCTTAATTATTATCTTATTGAAGAACTGGTTGAAGCTAAACCCCCAATCATAATCATCTTCAGGGCAACTAGGATCTTCCTCGTTGAGGGTAATTAGCAAGAAGCTTTAGCATCTTCCTTCTCTTCTCTAGGAGGTCAATCTCGTCCTCTTCAAACATCAGGGTGCTTATCGACCAAACCAAAAAAAGCTTTCACATTTCTTCTCAACCTCATCACATTACACTTCACCGAACCGGAACACTCATATCTACAAGAACTAACTTCAAAACCCTATATCTTTTGAAGAGGGCGGAAGCGGGAACGTCGGAAAATAGAGGGGGAAGGGGTGATGAACCCGTTAGGGCAAGTGAATATGTGTCGTATAGGATAATGTGGAGCTGCGGCAACAATCTGAAGCTTGAATTGACAAACTGTATTTGCTTCGTCTTCCACAGCTAAACACTGTAAAACTCCCAGTTTTTGTTTAATTGGGTTAGCATCGTAGAAACAAATTAGAAAATGACACATCACAAACAAGTTTTTTTTTTTAAGGTTACAATAAAGTTTACTTTTTGTTTAATAGAGTCCGGCCTAATTGTATGAAAAATTGAAAACCCATTAAGTGTAGTAGCATCCTTAATGGGTTTACCTCACTAATCAATCTAATAGTTTACTCTACCTCTTTGTTATAGGTTCTTTAAGGACAAAGCTAACACTTTCCTTGCTTTTATCCAAATATGATTCTAGAGATTTTCACTACGGCTGCCAAAACAGTTCTATGTAATCAGTCTCTGTTTATTGTGGACTCTAGTTTCACTACCGTGAGAAGCAAGTTTTCTTTCTGGTTTTAAGAGAGCTTGCAGCGAAGAATTAAAAAAAAAAAAACGTTCAAATTACTTCTCACTTCAATTTATTTATTTACAAAAACATCACTTGAAAATACAAATGTTACACTCAGCTAAAACCAAGTTTACTTTTGTTGCTTAGAATAAAGTTTTAAAGTAAAGCTTTTAAGCAGAATTGGTCAAAATAAGCCAATCAAAAAAACCAACTCTAGGCTCTCTTTTCTTCTTGCTGCGTCTTAATCTCTGGTCCGAATACTCGACCAGCTTCCTCCATACATCTCCCACCTTCCATCCTTTAGATGTAACCAGTTCCGTTACCTGATTTAGGTTATGGAGTGCTTCAAATCCAAAAGTGTAATAAGACATGAAAGGCCTTCTTGCCTGAGAACAATGTAATGTTTGTGAGACAAAGAAACAGCCATTAGTTGAAAATGATGCACTTAGGTTAAGAACTGACCTGTGAAACAGCAATCCACTGAATGAGAGATTTGACCTCAGGATCTCCACCATAAGCACCACATCCCCAATTCCCTGTAGCAACACCAACACCATCTTCATGCTCTATGCACTGGTTCTTGAATACATGGAGGAAACCACATAAAGACTTATTGGCCTCCCTGAAAAGAAAAAGAATGTTCAGAAACAGTTTGAAATAAGAAGACTAGTTAAACTATTACAAAGATTTGATTCAGTTTTACCTGAGGAGGCATTCAGGTTTGTACTGGGAGATTCCTGGATGACGCAGAGCATCAATGGCGACGATTCTTGTTTTTCGCCTTCCATAGACATCTCTTTCCTTTGTGTCTATGTAATCACCAGAAAATCTAAAGGAAGATGAATATCTGCAGAATGTAGAAGAAACCATTTTCTTTAACATATTAATGTCTCTGTGTATATAACTCAAAGTATCTTTGAAAAGTGTGTAACCCTGTGTAATGAGAGAATCTTTCGGCACCAACAACTTCAATTGCTTCAGAGACTTCCATAGCTGGTAAGAAGAGCATACCAGCTATCAATTCTGGATTTATCATGAACCGAATCTCTTCCTGTATGTGTTTGAAACATAGTCAAGATTCGAATGAAGCTTCACACGATCAAAAAGGACTTTCAAAGCTACAGTTTATAGACCTGGACGCATCCCTTGCGAAGAGCGCCACCTCCTAAGTACTTGTTGGCGAAGTCAACTTCAAGAGCATCAACGCTTTGATCCTCTATCAAACCAGAAGTGTGAACCTACACCATTTGAAAAACTGATACTTGGAGAAAAAATCCTTACAGAGACAATAGAACAAAGCATCTATCTACTTGGTTAAATAACCTCAACAGGGCAGAGATTGACAGTAGATGTGCTCCAAAAGCCTTCATCAGGAAATGATTCTATAGAGAGAATCTTCCTTTCAAATGAGACGAATCCAGGAGGGATACATGAAGATATCCTCTGGAAGTAATGAGTTATGCACCTTATCTTGTTCTCTTGGTGCTCGTTTCGTCCCATGCTGATTAGGCTTCTGCAATATGTCAAAACATGATCCTGAATCTTGTTTTTGTATATGAAGTTTGTTGTCTGAGAATGGTATTATAACAACCGCTCCTGTGAAACCCATGCTGGCTCTGCAGAGCACCGACCCCAGTTTGAATCCCACGGGATGGGTTGTTATAGGTACATACCCGAAAAGTTTGTCGAAATTGATGTTTGGAAGACGGTTAGAGCCTCTATCATCCACAGGAAACAAACAGAAGAAGGAACAAGAAAGCAAGGCTCCTATAAGTTCCTGCCATAAGCCAAAACAAAAAAAGACAGATTTGAATATCTATAGCTGTAGTGAGACTTTGCTTAAAAGAACATATATACCTGGCTGAGTAACACAATGCCGGCTTTGTGAGAACCTAAGACACGAAGACCAGTTTCAACTCCATTGATGAGATTCTCTGAATCTAGATAGTGTAGTTCCAAGAGAGATGGGAATCTCAGAAGAAGACAAGCCATTGCAGGCAAAACCTCATTGAACCATTTGCTTGATTCTTCTTTTGACATTTTCTGCACCAAACCAATACATTATTCACTCGACCAATCTGAAAAAGTAGGAAATACTTTTTGAGTTTTTTCCATTACCTCGTCAAAGAACTGAGCGTAGCCTTGAAGTGGTGCATCAGAAAGATGAGGAGTCAAAGAGAGAGATTGTCTCATGTCAGAGATGCAATCAGACAGAGTTGTTCCCGAGACAACTCGGCTGTGGCTCGGTCCTTTGGTCAAAGCTTCTAAAACCTCCACCAAGTGCGATGAAGGCCAAGACAGTGAAGAACCCTGAATCACTAGCGGCAAGTAGGCTAAAATGGTCTCAAGATCTTCCCTTCTCTCCATTCCTCTGTTTTCTTTATTTCTTTCACCTTTTTTTTCTTGATTCTTGAGAGGTGGGGTTGCAGGTTTGATGAGGCCACAACATAAATATATAAAGTCTCTACAGCTCACCAGCATGATTAATTAAACTATAACACTTTTGACCAAAGAGATAATTAGTTTATTTTATCCTTCCTTGGGGATCAAGACACCACGCTGATGAATTAGTCAATGGCAATATTCAGCATGGCATTCTTTCTTAACGATTAAAAGCAACACAACACTAGTTATATTGAAAATTATATATTTTGTTGGCGATAAATCAAAACTAGTTACCAATATAAAATCCAAAGATAAATACGGATTAAAAAGAAACTTCTGTTACAAAAAAAAAAAAAAAACTTCTAACAGATTTTAGAATGTTTTCACCTAAACATAAAGGACAAAGGAAAATATAATTTATATAAGTCCTTTTAGGAAAAGGACAATTAAAATCACTATATAAGCACTGCTACTAATCCCTCCATCAGCTCCATACTACTATCTTCTTATTGTTGTTTATCTCCAGAGATTGATTCCTTGCGAGAAGAGAAAGAAATACAAAACCCTTATCTTAGTTTTAGATGACGACAGGTGGTGATGATCACCATGCAGAGGAGGGTTCCCTGGGTAAGAAGATATGTCTTGATCTTCTGTCGAAAGTTCGTGGCTGTTATGATGAGGAAGAAGTAAGAGAAGAAGATGAGAGTGTATCTAGGGAACTTTGTCTATTCAAACAAAAGATTGATGGACGCAAGAATCAACAAAAACCTACTTACTATCATGACAATGCTTCTTCTTCTTCTTCTTCCTCCTCTGTGGTGTCAGAAGAGCCCATCAGAGCAGAGCCTATTAGGGAAGTTAAGCCTATTAGGGTCAGAACAAAACGGCCGGTTAAAAAAGAGAGAGGGGTTACACCGGAATGGCTGGTTAATCTGATGAGAACACTAAACGGTGTGGACGCGAAGCTGGTCATTGATAAGGTGATTCAGACGACTGATGTCACCGCAAACCAAGGACGTCTCTTGATACCCTTTAAGCAAATAGTGGAGATGGACTTCTTGAACGAGGCAGAGTTGAACATCATCGATGAGCATCAGAGAAATAATCGTGAAAGAAGTCTTGATGTGATCGTGGTCGCATCGGATGGTACAAAATGGGATGCGAACCTAAGGAGATGGAATATGAACTGTCCCAATTACTCCTTATGTTCTGGATGGAACCACGTCGTCCGCGAGAACATGCTCAAGGACAAGGTAGGGCAGATTCTTCGACTCTGGTCCTTCCACTCACAAGATGGGACGAAGCTCTATCTTGCCTTCTTTCAACAGCCTCCAGATATAGACCTAGAGCTCCGGCTAGGGCCGTATGTGGACCTAAATAGACCATTGGCTCCAGTGCGCACGGGCATGGCTCCTCTCGAAGCTGTACAAGAGACCTCACTGGAATCAGTCACAGAGACGACGTCGACGGTGGACCTCGAACTCAGGCTTTGGTTTAAATGAGAGATTCCTTGGGAAACAGCTCTGCAATATATGTGAATTAATCTTGGTTTATTCTTTACCTAGCTCTCTATGTCGTGTCACCCAAGTAGTTTCCTTTTTTAGGCATTCAAAGGATTTTTTTTTGGTCAACTACTCTCGAGTGTTGTAGTTTCCGTTTTAGGCAGTCAAGGGATTTTTTTTAATGGTTTTTTAGTTCAATACTCTCGAGTGTTGTAGCTACCTTTTGATATATGAACGTGAGATAATAATATATAGATTATAAAAAAAAAATTTATATTTCAAACTGGTGTGACTGTGTATTATTTTAGTAATAGTTTTAGACAGAAAAGATCATAATAAAACAGTGAATTACACAAGGAAAGATCACTCCAACCTTTGATTTTTTTAATTGGTTTTTTTAGGAACATATTATTTGAAACTGGTGTTGATTATGTATTCTTTGAGTAAATGTTTTAAGGAGATAAATCCGAATAAACCAATGAACTACACACGGATAGATAATTTGTACATAAGGAAACAAATACTCAAAGTTGATGACTGGAAGGTCTTTTGCACCTCTATTAGAAACTGGAAACAAACAAAGGAAACCGCATGCAAGAAGAGCTCTGATTAACTCCTGCAAAGTTGAAAGCGTAAGGGAAGTGATATAATACATAGACACACACCACATCTTCATCATTGATCTTCCAACAAACTATGCAAAACCAACCAAAAAGAAGAAGTAATCTTCTTTCATATATAACAAACTGAAAACTTCATGTACAACAAGTGTAAAAAGACTTTGGTTCAGGTCAGTTCTCTTCCTAATAGAAATGGACGCTGAAAGAGTAACCCTCATTTAGAAGAGAGTTATAACAAAACACACAAAAGCAATGTACAAGATAAGAGCTCTCATTAAGATTGCAAGATCTTCAAGATGAGAACTTAAGATCCAACCTCTAATTATAAAGTCCTAAACCAATTCCAGAAGCTTCACGTCCTCCACATGATTCAGAAAGGTGGCAACTGTAGAACCCCTCTCAAACGGTCCCATTCCTTGGATATCAACTCTTGTTACAGCTTCCTTGTCGAAGTTGTAGTAGTAAACAGGGAAAGGATCGGATGGATCGTACGAAGACAAAACAAATTCATTTGCAGCAGTCACTCCAACAAAGTCTAAGATCTGCCCTGCAACTACATCCTTCCACACATGAGGTAAATTGAAGACCCGCTTGTACCATTCACGTTTCTCAAGGCTTTCTAGAACCCACATCTCAAAACTTGTACTTATCTCACTAACAACATTGAGTTCCGGATGCGAAGTTACCGAGGCCAACTTGCCGTTGTACTCAACCAGAGTAGCATGATGCATTCCCAATTCAACAAAGCTGTACTTCTCAGATCTGACATCAAAACAAACTACTATCTCAACATGATTGGGATCCTTGGCGGTGTAGTACAGAACACCATTGATGCATATAGAGCCTTGCCACGGACGATAATGAGGTATGTCACATTCAATCAATCTCCATGTCTTGTTCTCATTTCCTCTCAATGTAAGAACTTGATGGTCCACAACACTCTTTTCTAGCATGATCATTGCCAACACCTTGTGTTGCTTCTCAATGGGATCATACCCTAAATAGCTTCTCATACAAGTCCTCTTCCTTGTCTTCATCTTGGGTAGAGTAAAGGATTGTCCCGTGCTAGGGTTGCAGATCACAGACACCATCTGTCGGGTCTTCCTTCCCTCTAAGAGCCGATCATCACTTATACAGACAAAGCCACTGACAGGACTAGATATATGATAGACACGATCAAAGGGGAAAGTCACATGATGATTGGCGGTGACTATAGGAGTAGTATCCTCATCAAGATTCTGAGGCTGAGGTGTGGAGAAGAAGATCACCTCCTTCTCATCTTCCTCGTTATAGAAGGCGAACAGTAGCTGCGGGCGAGCCAAAGATTTGGTCAAGAACAGCTCCGTGAAGTCAGAACGGTGGAGTACGGAGGCCCACCGCTTCGACACGCAACGACACTTGGCGATAGACTTGAGCGGCAACTTGGAGAATATCTCGATGGCGACATCGATTGGTATCTTCGATGAGAATTCGTCTGCGTAATCTTGTGAGCGGCGACGATGACGGCGGACGGTTTGAGGATCCTCCGAGGGGTTGCGCCGCCGTGATTTCATGGCGGAGGGAGTGATAAGTGGCAAGGTTGATCTGAAACAATCAAGAAGCAGAGATGACGTGGAGGTGAAGTAACAACTTTAGGCGGGAAGCAGAGTTGTATAGTTAGACTATAAATAATGGGCCTAGGAGTTGGTTAGAGATTGGCTTTTGGAGAAGAGTTATTGGGATCTTGAGGTGTAAAACTTTAGGGCTTGCTTGTACTTTTACAACATTATTGATTATTTGTTTTCATATTTTCTCATTAATCATTATTCTTGTTTTGTTTTTTTTTTTTTTTTGCATGTTTGCATGATTTCTTTGCTACGAATGGTGGTGATGGTCATACATGGTATTATGTTTTTTTTTGGTGTAAACATGGTATTATATTTGTGTTACGTACTTTCTCTTTAGTGTAACGCACCAATGATTTTTTTATTATCATCACATCATCCCTACTCTCAAATATATCAGCTTGATTCTATGTCTTTCATATAACTGAACATTTCGTAACACGCGCACCGATTGCTGCTATGTTTACATGCTAATCCAATTACACAGTGAAATAGTATTATCCAAGCAATTCAGTGTATATTATATATTTTTGTGAACGGAAAATAAAATTAACCAAAAGGAATAAAATACACATATTGATCAAAAAAGGAAACAGAGGTAGTTATAACAGATTTTAGATTTATCTTCACTAAATAAAAAGAACATACATTAGTTGTCAAATATTGTAAGTATACAACTCCACGAAGATTAATATCATTGGTTCTCCAAGAATCTCTGAAATTAACTTAATTATGTTGAAAATTATATATATTATTGTTAGCAATAATAGACACTAACATATGGAAAAGATGCAACTTCTAACAGATTTGAGATTGTATTTACTCAAACATAAAGGAAAAAAAAGGAAACTGTAATTTATATAAGTCCGTTTAGTAAATAAAAAGTCAATAAAAATCACTATATAAGCACTGCTACTAATCCCTCCATCACGCTCCATATTACTATCTTCTTATTGTTGTTAATTTATCTCGGAGAGATTGATTCATTGTCAAAAGAGAAAGAATCACAAAACCTTTATCATAGTTTTCGATGACGAAAGATGGTGATGATTACCGAGGAGAGGAGGGTTCCCTGAGTAAGAAGATATGTCGTGATTTTCTGTCGAAAGTTCGTGGCATTTATGATGAGGAAGAAACAAGAGAAGAAGATGATAGTCGTGTATGTAAGGAACTTTGTCTATTCAAACAAAAGAGTGATGAACGCAAGAATCAACAAAAACCTACTTACTCTCATGACAATGCTTCTTCTTCTTCTTCCTCCTCTGTGGTGTCTCAAGAACCCATCCGAGCCGAGCCTATTAGGGAGGTTAAGCCTATTAGGGTCAGAACAAAACGGCCGGTCAAAGGAGAGAGAGGGGTTACACCGGAATGGCTGGTTAATCTGATGAGAACACTAAACGGTGTGGACGCGAAGCTGGTCATTGATAAGATGATTCAGAAGACTGATGTCGACGCAAACCAAGGACGTCTCTTGATGCCCTTTAACCAAATAGTGGAGATGGACTTCTTGAACGAGGCAGAGTTGAACATCATCGATGAGCATCAAAGAGGTAATAATAAGAGAGGTGTTGAGGTGATAGTGGTCGCATCGGATGGGAGAAGATGGAAGGCTAACCTAAGGAGATGGAATATGAACTGTCCCAATTACTCCTTATGTTCTGGATGGAACGACGTCGTCCGCGAGATCAATCTCAAGGACAGGGTAGGTCAGACTCTTCGCCTCTGGTCCTTCCACTCATCACAAGATGGGAAGCTATATCTTGCCTTCTTTGATCAGCCTCCAGCTATAGACCTAGAGCTCCGGCTAGGGTCGTCTCTGGACCTAAATAGACCATTGGCTCCAGTGGGCACGGGCATGGCTCCTCTCGAAGCTGTACAGCAGACCTCCCTGGAATCAGTCACAGAGACGACGACAACGCTGGACCTAGAGCTCAGGCTGTGGTTTAAATGAGAGATTCCTTGGGAAACAGCTCTTCAATATATGTGTCTTCATCTTTTATCTTTTTGACCCTAGCTCTCTCTTGCCATGCCATGCCATGCAAGTAGTTTCTCTTTTAGGCATTCAAATTTTTTGGATTTTTCTTTTGGTCCTTTACTCTCGAGTGTTGTAGTTTCCGTTTTAGGCAGTCAAGGGATTTTATTTTTATTTTCATTTATAATGGTTTTTTAGTAGTTCAATACTCTCGAGTGTTATAGCTACCTTGATTTATGAATGGTGATAATAATATATAGATAATAAAAAACTTATATTTCAAACTGGTGCGACTGTATATTATTTTAGTAAACGTTTTACACAGAAAAGATCATAATAAAACAATGAATTAAACAAAGAAAGATCATCCAAGCAATTTCAATGTAGCCAAGAAACAACACCTAAAGGGTAACAAATAAATAGACATAAGATGTCAGAAACAGATAGAAAAAAAAGAAACTTTTACTCCATTCGTAGCAGAGAGTGAGGCTCATAGCCACGAGAAGCTAAGCCTTGTTCCTCTGATAAACCTCTCTGCAGAATACTCCTGTTCCAGAGGTCTCCTACATTTATTTCTCGTAGAGTGATCCTTTCAATCTCCTGAAAAGCTTATAGCCTTATACTATATAACATGTTGAGTACTTACAGGTGTTTCTTGAGAGAAATGAGTTGGCCCTCTAAGTTTCGGTAACTATGAGATTAAATACTCCCAAATACGTAAATTTGGATTTTGTTTTCTAACAAAACTAAAAAAGTCTTGATGGATTATGTTACATTGTTTATCCAATGGCAGATTCTATATGTTTAAGTAGAAACCGTTGCAGCTTCTTTCTTAACTCTTCTACTTTCTCACTGCTTCACCTCTGTTTGATATCAGATCATCGAGCCAACAGTTTACTGCTTTAAGGTGCACAAGAAGAGACTCTTTTCCATTTGCTTCTTCCTTCTTCACAAAAGGACCCTTTCTTTAGTGAGTTCTCCAAATACTTCAAGAACCATTGGCTGGAAACTTGGAGTAGCTCCTCTGCTAACCTCAGTGATTCTTTTAACCTGCTTTTACCTTCTAAGTTACTTCTCTCAGAGACAGAACGATGTTTCATTGATGGTAGTTTCAGACCCTTGTAAGCTTGGTTTCTTGGACTTGTTGTTGTGGCCTTGAGGTTTAGTTTCTCAGATGAGTTTTGAATAACAATGTAGTGATGGTCTTGGGGAGAAGCAGCTTCCTCTTGCTTTCCAGGCTCTTTGAATAAGTTGAACTGAGAAAAACCGGTCACTACAGCATCTTGAACCCAAGCTGCTGCATTCTTCTTAGCTGCTGATCTACAAGAACCGTTGTTTCGGTTGTGAGTAAGAAACATATAGAGTGTCTTGCCTGTGTTCTGTGTACTGTAGTAAATGTCCAAGAACCGGCTCACAACTTGTCCCGCTGATAAATGTTTATAAGAGTCACATAGCTCAGCGAAGGACCTGAAGGAATATAAGCTAAGATTAGTAATGAATCACTCACAGAAGCCGCTTAGTGATAGAGAAAAACATACTGCAAACTGAGCAGAACAGACTCCATGACAGATGCTTCCTCTAGCGCATTTACTGCGGCCGAGACTGCTACTTGTCTATGTGATGAAACTTCCTAAAATAAGAGATTGAAGACACACATGACTACTACTAGTTCTTAGAGTCGCTAGAGCTTGAAGATATATCCAAAAAACAGTACCTTTCCAAGCACTTGAATGGTTCTTGGGAGTCCAGTCCATGAGATTCTCTGGTCAGACCAAGTCCTGTGACTTGAAGGCAGTTTATAGTACGCAACTGTAGGAGCCACTGCCTTTGGACAACGGCTTGTTACCATCTTTTGGAGACTTGGCTATGGATATAGGTGATGCAGGCTTAACCATATTTCTATTTTTTAAGGTAGGGGTTTCGCAGTTAAGGTGCTTTGATGGGGACTCATTCTTTGGCAGATTCTTATCACTCAAGACCTACAAAAAATTCATCAGAACTATGGACTCAAGAGAGATTGAAAACTGTGAAGACAATATCAAGTTGTTACATATCTAAAAGAAGTAACTTAAGGGTTCTCAAAACTAGGGTTGTTGGTTTCAGTTACGTATATCAATCTCAGACCATTATAGTAACTTATACAACAAGAAACCAAGAAAGATTGTGAATTGTGAAGACAATATTAAGTTGTTGCATATCTAAAGAAGTGACTTTAAAGTTCTCTTGAAACTAGGGTTGTTGGTGTCACTCACATGTACAATCTCAGACCATTGTAGTAACTTAAAGAACAAGAAACAGAGGAAGAAGATGAAACAAGTACCAGTTTGGGTTTGAGACGTGGGGAAGCAAGAAGCAAAGCAGCGTCACGGCGGCGAGTCACCGGAGGACTAGTATGATCCCAACAACTCCGTCTCGCGGAATCCAAGCTCAACCTCCTCGTCTCACCGAGAATATTCTTCTTCTTCTTCGTTGTAACAGAGACCTGAGTAAAATCAAGAAGCAAGTCGCTAGAGAAGAGATCGCTAGGGTTTCCAACGCACGTGCGCCGCTTCGGGACAGGCTTAAGTCCACGGACGACGGGAACAGGACAACCTTTCTCGACCTGTAACCGCCGCGAATGTAAACAAACTGCCCTAGCTGTATCTCGTCGGAGCGTATCAGATCGGCGTCATCAGCGGCGGAAACGGCGACGTAAGCGGCGTGGAGAGAGTCAGAGACTTTGACGAAGAATCTTTCGCTACGCCATTGGTTGTCGGAGAGACAGGGGACGATCTCTATCACCTGGAGGAGCGGGAAACGGTGCGAAGACAGCAACGGCGGAGAAGAAATGGGTTTTCCGGCGGCGAGGTCGAGGAGGTTGGAGAGAACTCCGGGAGTAAGAGTGGCCATTGAGTGTCGACGAGGAAAGGTAGCATCTTTTGGGAGAAGGAAGAAGAGTGTGGGGGCCTGGGGGAATCTCAAGAGAGATGTCTCGGGGAATGTGGAGAGTTCGTCGTTTACTATTGGCGGGAAACAGACAGATTTGTCAGTATACTAAAAGACTCTCTGTCTTGTCTTAAAGATTTGGAAGGTTGCACGAAGCTCTGTTGCTTGCAGGTGTAAAGCACGAGGTACTATTTATAAAACAGAGTTTTTTTGAAAAATCATAAATGCACACTGTAGATTTGGATTGAATTTACCTAAGAGGATGTTTATCCCTTGATCTTTAAGTCAGTTTCTTAAAAAAAAGTTTTTTTTTGTTTTTCCTCTGATTTAAAAAAAATAAAATAAAAACTAATCATCAGTCGCGGGCCGTCACATGTCGGTGAGGCATGCAAACAATGCAAAATCCTCCTGATTACCTATCCTTAATGCATAACTTTAAGAACCAGTTTCTTCTTTTTAGTCTCTTAAAAGAAAGTGGAATCTATCTTTTTTTTATGATTTTTTAAAAGAAAAAAAATAATTAATTGCGAACCTCAATGTGTCAATAGAACCCGCGAAACAGTGCAAGGTATGTCTGTTAATTAAGGTATCCAAAATATTATCCTTTAAATTTTAGTAAAACCTACAAATTTTATAATAATGTTTTTTTTAAGAATTACTATTCTAAGGGACCTCAATAAAGATGCTCTAACTAAGAAAGTGATAGTTGAATTTTTGGGAACTACTATTATTTTGAAGGGTTAAGGCCACCATTATCCCTAATCACCCTTCAAAAGGATGCTTATTTATTTTATTTTTCGTTTTTTCTGATTTAAAAAAAAAAAGTTAAAATCTGATCAATCGCGAACCGCCACGTGTTAGTGGGGCCCGCAAATGGCAGAAACAACCAACAAAGTGAAACGCTTGTTTAAGCCAAAGAAGCAGCGTTGTTTGTGCTGTATTGGCTTTTTTTTGTTGAAACCGAGGTAAACAACCAAGGTTAATGCTGGCCTAAGGGTATCCGGCCACATTTGATCAAAAACACAGCAAACCAAAAGATATTTTGGTACTTCTGCAAAGATTTTGGTTAAGCATGTCAATTTAGTCTTGTATCTGTAAATTTGACGTGATACATCATTTTATTTGAAGAATGATAGACATAGTTTATGAGATTGCAATCACAATAACCAACTAACAGAGATACTGGATATGGTATGATGTAAAGAAAATACCATTTATTGTGCCAATAACTATAACAAATTTTGTATCCAAACAATTAGAGAATGAAAATTAATAAAATGATGAACCTCACATAAGTTAGGTTAGCCGAAGTAGAGAAAACGAGTGTATCAAGCCATGAACAAGAGTTTAGAGTTTTGGTGAGTGAAGAGTCTTGTGAGTGACACAATTGTTATTGTGGAACAAAACTTTTGAGTCGGTAAAGATTTGTTAGTTCTAATACACTTACACAACGTGTGTAGTACATAAATTTGATTAAACAAGTTTATATTGATTGTTCAAATATTTTTTAATAAATATTTGTTTTGATTTTTTTTTTCAAATCATTGATTATTCATATTCTCAACTTTCTAGGTGTTTCTTTTTAAATCATTGGAGATACTATATCCGAGAGTTATGACCGAATTAATCAACATATTGCATAGAATTGAGATAATCCAGCGGATAACTAGTGAGTAGTGACCACTGTGTCTCCCATACAAATCAGTATTTACATTTTGACCATGAGTCTTGACCCATATATATTTTGATCCGATATTTTCGGAGTGCTCTCTATAAATACTTGCTTAAACACTTATAAAACGAAGTTTTCTCTTCTTCAAAGATGGGTTTTTAGATCTAAACAATAATATCTTACACTCCAGATCATGATTTTCCTCATGATCATATGAATATGCAGCTACTGAAGGATTTCTTCACCTCTATCGTTATATCTTATTTTGTGTTTCATTTTGAGGATTAGTGAAAAGTTTCTTAGAGCTTTTAAGTTTTGTAGATTTAGGGGTGTCTCTAAAATTGCAACTCTACTCGCATTTTGGAGGACGGTATATGCGTACGTTCTAGGTTTCCGACCCTTAATCAAAATTTTCAATATACACGGTTGGGCAAAAATCAAATTAAAAAAAACACACACAAAACTTGAGTATAAAATTTCGTTCAAAGAAAAGAAAAGAAAAGAAATATTGATAACATGTCAAACTCGTGGCGATGCTTGAAATAGGGTGCACAAATGAAGTGTCCGATCAATGATCATTCACTTCTTTTTGTGTTGACACTCCAACTTGTTTATTGGGTCTCCTGTCAAACCAAACTTCTTATAAACTTGTGAAGTTGCTTTGATTTTACCTTTCATATTGATATCTCTCTCTAACTACTCTTCTTCCATCATTATCTTTTTTTTTTTGTATTGAAAATTTCAGACAAGAGATTAAGATCATATAGGATAGGATTTAGAGTGGTTATTTTCTCTTCCTATACTTGTAACTCAGTGAATATATACTGTATTGCTTTCAAATTAAGTTTACAGTTATATTCAAATGATATCCATCGTGTTTTTATTTATGCATACTAGTAGGCAATCAATCGAAATATGATGATGTAGCTAGATTACGGACTAAACATATGTGTCAAAATCGAAATCATTTATTATTTATTAATAAAGCAATCTAACCTCAAAACTCACCCACCTCTCTTGCGGTACAAATCAAAGTAAATGGACAAGCCAATTTAATTTTAAAAAAGGAAGAAGAAATAAACCAACAACTACTCCTAGCTAATCCCTCATTATATAGTTGTCTCCTCGTGAAAAATTAGATTATTTATCTGTATGATAAAACATGGGAAGTGAAGTAATAAACCCGATCAAACCACGGTTTGATCTGAGCATGTCAAGAAGAACCCGAAAACCATGGTCGTCAAGTCTCGTCAACGAGATGCAACACCAAGACCTGTCCACAGAAGGCTCAAAACCGGAGAAAGAACAAGAGCAAGAAGATGAGGACCGAGAGATTGATCGTAAGAGTTTGAACAATCTGATGAGAAGCGAGCAAGAATCAACTGGAGAAGTTAAGGTTAATAACAAGAACTCTCTAGGTCAACATTTTGGAGAAGACGAAGGGATCAAGCAGACGATGCAAGTGGTGGTCAAGAAGCAAGGTGGGGAAGGTGGTGTTAAATTCAAAGGTATGATGGGTCGGTATGTTAAGGTTTTGAGCGATTTGATGAAGGCCAAACGTGACCGCAAAACATCGGCCTTGCGGTTTAAAACATGATTTCGAATGTATATACGTACGTTCATGTGCCTGATACGTATATTTAGTTTATAAATGTTTCGCGAACGTACGTATTATTGATGAGCATATATGTTGTTGGCATGCATATTTTGTTTTTGACTTTTTAGAATGTCATCTTAGCACTATGTACATCCGTACATATGCACCTTTTGGTTTTGAATATCATTGCATGCTTTTTTCGTTTGCTAATAATCTTTATCTCATTACATCTGTTTTGTTTGTGTTCAATACTCTTGCTAAATGTTTTCTGTTAGATTTGTATTTGTCCGACTAATCTTTGAGATTCTAGGGTGCTATAGTAGATCTTTGCTGAGATTAGGTTTCTGATTTTATATAAGTTTATACCTTCAAATATTTTGGTAATTTTTGTTTGTATGTTCCACTTGCTATTTTCAAATCTCAAGTGGGAAAATGTAAAATAGATGTTAAAGATACAATAGAAATACTTTAGGTAGTTGTTTGAACGACACATAGTGACGGTATAACTGACGCTGCTTGACTGCGACTCCATTCCTCTCTCTTTTTCGCCACTAAAATAATTGCAAGCTCAGTTAATTTTCCGAATGTTAATATGTAACTAATTTACTAGTGAATCAAAGTCTTATTCATTTTATTTATAATATCTATACTGTCATATACACAACACAATTTCTGTTTTTCCTTTTTTCAACTCGATGCAGTTTCTCTATAACTAATAAAAAAATATGTATTGTAATTCCAAATTACATATGTTTTTCTCTTATGGAATCTCATGACGCGTTGTGATTGTATAGCTAACCTCCAAATTAGTGATGCCTCATTTCGAAAGAAGATAACATATAATAACAGCTTCTTTTAATAGTTTTTTTTGGGTAAAAGCTTCTTTTAATAGTTTTTTTTTGAACTGAAAATTATTGTGGTAAAGATGATTAATAAAGTAGTTAAATGAGAAAATATATATAATAAAATATTTAAAAATAGATAAATTTTGTTTTATATTTGTGTTTAATAATATATATATACATATATAATTCTTTTAAGTTGTGGACGCCGCAATATAATCAATTTCCTTTCTGTTTCCACCATGTGAACATTTAGCTTCTTTTAATAGTTCTGACAAAATAACTATAGTTAAATCATTATCTTTTTTAATATAGTTCCTGCTTAATCAGGACCTATTGTATATTTTTACTACGTATTAATTACAAATAGTTTATTACTATCATACTGAGTGCAATTTAATCAATACATTATATACTACATGGACATGAAGAATAAATGTATGAGAAAGTATCAGGAGACCTCAGACGTAAGGAAAGAGTCGGTAGTACGTGGCGGGCTTTCACTGGATAAGTTTTTTACCAATAATTCTCGAGATGCATGGCTTCACCGACCTTGCTAAAGAACCTTTTTATTGCACCGTCAAAAGCATGAATCTTTAATTAAAGTGCCAAATAGGAGTTGTCCTAGATGTGCTGGCCCAGTGGAATCGATCAACCATCTTCTTTTTGAGTGTCTCCCAGCCTTGCAGGTTTGGGCTTTATCGGACTATCCGTCCATTCCGGGTGACTTCCCGAGTACATCTATTTATCAAAATATAAACTTCCTCTTTTGGAAGAGAAAAAAAGTGGCTCCTCGGAGACTACAATTCGATACCTTTCCATGGATCTGCTGGTACATCTGGAAGGCAAGGAACGACAAACTCTTCAACGGGAAAGTCGTCTCCCCGATGGATACCCTTCAACATGCGTCTTTAGAGGCAGAATGTTGGAGGAAGGCAAACGAGAGCGAGGAAGATGAGGAGGTTCATGCGATTCCTCCTCCATTCGAGACAGTGACAGAACCCCCTGGGCTTCTCCGACTCCCAACCTGCCAAATCGATGCATCATGGATCGATAATGGTAGTGTCAGTGGCTTAGGATGGAGTTGTAAGGATCACATGGGCGCTGAACACTTCGGACTACGAGCATGTAACAGAAGCCGATCAGCATTGCATGCAGAGATGGAAGGACTACTCTGGGCAGTCTCATGCCTGCAAGCCTTGAGGATATCAACGGTACGGATCGAAACGGACTGCTCGGATCTTGTAGACATGGCGACCAACCCGGAAGACTGGCCAAATTTCGCGACAGAGATCGAGATACTTCAGAAATCACTGGAGGTCTTTGAGGATGTGAGTCTGTCTCATATTCCCCGTTGTAGGAATGGTCGTGCGGACGCACTCGCCAAGGAAGCAAGGAAGAAAGGATTTACATTTTCCCATATAGATCAGACCAGATCACACGGAGGTACCCTTCGGGGAATCGGCTCGTCTGACCACCACTTGATCTAGTAACAATGGGTTGTTGACAAAAAAAAAAAAAAAAAAAAATTAAAGTGCCAAATCAGCTCTTTCACAATTATTTTATTTTGTGGTACCATCATACACAACCAACACGTAAAGTAAATAACTTTATAACTTAGCCGTTTTTATTCGGTTTAATTTGGTTTGGTTGTAGTTTATTGTTTGACATGATAATGTCGGTTAACACTCGGTTAACTCAGTTTGCTTTAAAAACCTATGTATAACTTTAAATAATTGTCATGATGGTACACTATTGCATAAATTAACTACAGTATTGCAGGATCCTAAGCAAACAATCAATTCTATTTCCCTTTATAAAACGAACTCATCCCTCAACTTCTGAATCAAAACATCAACAGCCTCAAAATCTCAAAAAAAAAAACTCTCACAAGAAAATAAAGAAAGCAACACTCAAGAATCTAAGGAAAGAGTTAAGCCATGGGAAGAGATCACGAAGGAAACCCTCCAGTTCCACTACATCTCTGCGTCTTCGTCTTCATCCTCTTGATGTTCGTAACGGTTTCATGGTACGCGAGCTACGAACCAGTTATAGAAGGTTTTACGGACCAGCTCAAGCTTGCTCTCATGGCTTCTCCTCTGCTTTTGCTCTTGGCCGTTCATTTTCTATCCAACGGTGAAGGAGGAGGGATGGTGACGTCGTTGTTACCTCTGAACGAGAGAGAGTCTTTGTATAGAGCTGGAGGAACGCCGTGGGGAGTGGCCTTCATGCTCGTCTTCCTCTTCTTCATGGTTTCTTATCAATCTCAGTTTCAAGAACTTTGGTTTCCTCTAAGATGAAAAAGGAATCGTGTTGTGTCTTTTTTTATTTCACTTTCTTGACTTTCTCATTGGGTCTAGTATAATGGATTCATGATATGTTTAATTTTTATCTTTCTTCTTATTTACAATACCATTTTATGTATTTTTTTAATCTATTGTCTCATAGTATATAAGCTTTTTGATATCAATGAAGAAAAAAATTCTAAATAATTGTCGGACAGGTTATAATTGTTTTTGTAATATGATTGGTTTAATACTAGGGGTGCATTAGTAGGAATTAGCTTATAATTTCATTTCATAATCAAAATCTAATATATTAAAACAGGAGTACAAATAGGAAATAACCCTTAGTTTTCCACAAAAATTACAATTTTCTGCCACTGATATTATCTCTACATCCAAACACAAATTAAATCACCTCTTACATGGATATATGCTCATAATAAGTCCATTACTAATTTGTTTGACCCAATAATTAAATTTTGTATATTTGTAACCATAACATGAGTTTTATTATTTCTTTTCATCAGAGTTTATATCACTACATCAAACTCATCTTTAAATTATTAAACCAAGAAATTGAATTAAATGTCAAAAACATATATCTTAATTATATTCCAAAATAAGTCATTTTTACTTATATTCTAAAACATATATCTTAAGTGCAATTAGTACTTAACTCTAACTTTTTCTTAATAATTATTATTCAATGCCACTAGACTTAAACACAGTCGTTTAATAACTTAACAACCCTGCCCAACATTTTTTACAAAACCAAGTGCACCTAAACTCACGTGGTTTGTTATTGAATATACCTTAGTTTAATTTTTTTTTGCAGAAATCAAAACAAATATGATTCAATACCAAATATGACACGGTTTACAAGATCAAAACAAATAATTTAAAATTTGGTTCACCACATAAAAAAATGATTTGTGTAAATAATTAAACACTTTCGATCCAATATATATCATGATTAAAAAATCATTATCAATGAACTGGTTTAGCAAACATGTCATTTATACACAAATTAATAGCTTATCTGCAAAAATGTTGAATACATAAGTTAATATTGTAAAAACAATTATAAGATAGACTATTATCTGTAAATCCACCGGTTTAAATTCTGCATTCAAATTTTAGTTTAACCCACCTATGTGTATGATCATGTGGGTTTAGTATAATTTATTAATATCATAACTATTTTTATGTGTATATAGATTTTACAAATAACAAAACAATGAAAAAATATTTTATAAAATATATTTTTGGATTATAACAGATTGAAGTAAGTAATTTTTTTAAGCAAATACACCTCCAACTAAAACATATTATACTTTTAATATCTTCATAAATTTAACATATATTATATAGAATTCATAATAACAATGTGTAAATATTATTTTACACTATTATTTATATAACTAAAATTTATATTTTAAAAATATTTAATTTGATATTGCTAATAAATTGTGGAATTTAGTGTCAACGTATTTATATTAGATTAATTATACCAAAACATATCCATAAATTGATTCTTATTAATATATTTTCCAATCATTAGATATCAACGTAAAACAAATTTATTCAATATATTATATGAAATATATGAAACAAAACCCAATTTTAAACAATGTTTATATTATAGAACGTATAATTATATAATGGTGACATGAAAAACAAATATCAACATTTAACAAAAAGTGAAAATCATCATTCGTGCGGACGCACATATCAATATCTAGACTTTGATTAATTTAATACTCATATCTACCTATAGAGAATAATATCATGATTTGTTGTATTACAATTTTATTAAATATATAATTAACTTTCACAGTAAAACAAAATATAAACTATACATTACTTGATGTATAAACTTAATTTTTTCCTTAGTTATTTTAAATTTTATAATATATTTTCTTAAATAAACTCCACTTTCAGGTCAAACACATGTTTTATATTTTTTATTTTAATTTAAAAAAAAATCATTTATGTAATGTTTTATTTTGTAAAAATACATATACATACACATATTTGGATTTAAATTCAATAAAATATATTTTTTAAAAATATGTAAAAGTAATGTATTAATACATAGTTACATTTTTTTTTAAAAAGAAATTACATAATAACTGATCCAACATACATCAAATAAAAACATATATAACACAATACAATAATGAAAAATATAATTTTAACAAATTGCTAAAGTAACACAAATGAAAACGTTAAAAGAAAATAAAATTGATGTGTTTTGAAATGTTTATAATTACATCGAAAACAAACACCCGCGCTAGCGCGCGGGTCCGATCCTAGTAAAAGTTAAATCACAAGAAAAGTTTACACTTCATATTTGACGACAAGTTGTTGCCGGAATGGCGGAATGTGTGGCAACAGCTACATTATTTTAGACGCCCTCCATTATATCAGTGCTGGGCTTTAACGCTAATCTTGGGAGGTCCATATATCTTCATGAACTTATACTATAGCTTTTTATTTCTGAAACCACGGCAAGGAGATGAAGAAACTTTTCTCAATTTTTTTTGTTGATTTGATATATTCAGATGAATGAAAAGTTTGTTTTTCAATGAGTGATCCCCCATATAATAGGGATGGACAAAGTATCCATAAAATCTGATTCAATTTATTATATGTTTTTGTTCGATCCAAAAAATCCTATAGATACTAATTTTCTATATCCGTTAAAGATGAAACAGATAAAAAATATTAATATTTTTTTGGC
This sequence comes from Moricandia arvensis, assembly GCA_905132765.1. Taxonomy (NCBI): domain Eukaryota; kingdom Viridiplantae; phylum Streptophyta; class Magnoliopsida; order Brassicales; family Brassicaceae; genus Moricandia; species Moricandia arvensis. The sequence goes on along the minus strand of CAJHQP010000633.1, from coordinate 120,871 downwards.
GGATATCCGATCTGCAAATAAAAATATATATAATTATATATATTTAAACTAAAAATTATTATTTTATATTAATTTTGATATTTCATCACTCAAATGATAATTTAGTTATTAAACATTTAAAATAAATAATCATGTGCTTATAATGAAATATTCTTATTTTATATAATTTTAAATAAAATTATTTAATTAATTTTACAGATTTGATCAAACATCCGATAAATATTATACTATTCCTATACATATGGACAATGATCACTTATATCCAGATAAAAAGTTGCTGATATAGGCAAAACTGATCACTTATATTTTCAAAGTTCTGGATATCCGTTTTATATCCTCTCCTAGTCTCCTGCTATGAAATACTTCAATTTTTGCTGTGAGTGAATAAACATATTGAATTATTTCTAAAAGTCAAGATCAAGAAAAAGAACCTTGGTTTAGAAAATGACCATCATTATAAAGCATGTGTATCAGATGGTATCTGATGAGTCTTTCAAGCAATAAAAAGGAGAAACAAATATTCTAGATAGAGAGAGAAGAATGAAAAATTAGTTGAAAGACTCAAAAAACATTTGATAGATTTATTTATGATTTGACTCTTTTTCATTACACTACATTAAAATTAGATTTTGGTTTGAAAAATTCTTTGTTCTCATGATTGATGATCACTGTAAGAAAAGAAGATATTTTCTGACGGACTTTATGGCCGATTTTTTTTCTTTTAGTAACTTATGATGGTTTTCCAACGAATATTCAAATTGTTCAAAAAAAATTGACGGCAATAAAATGGAAAGAAAATGGTCAAACATTTCAGGCTGTTTTCCGATGACAAATTTTAAAACTTTAATCGTTAGAAATCCGTCAAAAAAATTAGATGGAAATAAATTGAATAGAAAACACTCAAACATTTTCAATCCATTTCAAACTATAAAAAACCATTTCGACCACTGAGAGCATGATTATTGGGGGTCCTAAGGTGGGTTTCTTAAGCCGTAGGACCTATGAACAGTGTAACGATCGGTTACAAAAACTATAGATTAAGAACCGGTTCTTATGAGTTTCTTATACTGTTCACGGGTCCCACTGACACGTGGCGACTCGCGATTGGTTCACTTTAAAAAAAGTAAAAAAAAAAAAAAAAAAATAATAAGAAACCCAAAAGAGTTTCTTGGGTTAATGATGCCCGTCAAATCCGTCAGGAATCATTTAGAAAAAAGAAACATTTTCCAATAGATTTTCGACAGATTTAACAGTTAAAAATTAGTTTTTTTTCTTGAAGTGGATGCTTTTAGTTGGCAAAATATACTTTTCGTGGGAGTTTAAATATATATATATATATATATATACCTTTCGTGGGAGTTTAAATATACACATATATATACCTTTCGTGGGAGTTTAAATATACATATATATATACCTTTCGTGGATGTGTTTAAATGGAAAAAATATTTCTGTAAACAACCAAAAATTTTACCCAGAGAAAAATAAAAAATAGAACGGGTTACAATAAACTTTAATCTTAAACACTTTTGCACCACAGTTACATATCTGCATGTTTAAATCCGTTTTCTAAGCATTCTTTGCAGAAACTTAAATGTTTTCTGGACTCGTGTCCAACATCAATGTATGGTGGCCTATATGTTAAAAAAAAAACCTAAAAGCTGAATGAAAATCTTCATATTTCATGTTCAATCCAGTCGATGAGAATAAGAAATGTTTGTCATTCTCAAAGATATTACTCCAATAGCATAAGAACACTGGAACATGGATCGGTGATATGTCGTTGACATTCCTTGAATGGTTAAATAAAAATGCCTCAATAATACATTGAAAAGAATAAAAACATATATAGGGGCCAGTCTTTCTTCTCTCTATAACTTTCACGTCGTTATGTTCTTCTTCGATCACAGTTTGACCATCCCTTTATTTTGTCCTTCAATTCTCTCGATCATTCAAAGGTTCTTTTTTACTAGTTAAAGGAGTACATGATTTTCTTTTGTGTGGATACTTGAAGATGGTTGTGAAACAAGGTTATGGGTGACTAGGTTTAGACATAACGTTTATGCTTTACACGTCTTATGCTAACTTTATTTTCATCTGTTCAGAACCTTTTTTCTTTTAACTAATAAATGCAACTTTTTAGAATTTATGGTCTCTTTTTTCCCATGATATCGATTTTATTAATTTGGAGTGAATCTCATCTTCCTTTGGACTTAAGCAATCCATGTATTCTTTTTTTCTTTTCCGATCGCTATTTAATGGCAGTCTCTGTCATTTCTCCTTCATGACTTATGGTTAACTCTTTTGTTTTGGCTCATATAGTTCTTTAAGTTTGTTAAAGCTCTTTAAATTTGAAGAAATCTTCATCAGATTTGTTTTTTTTTCCTAAAGGATTTAGAAGATGTCTCAAACTGGTGGTGAACTCGGAATGGTTACTCTGGACGGTGAAGTGGTGCCACTGCCATCGTCACTTGTGGAGATTGCTCCGATCCTCCGTGTAGCCAATGAAGTAGAAGCAAGTAACCCTCGTGTTGCTTACTTATGTGAGTTGAAATAGTGTAAAAGTGCACTAGTGAATTTGATCATCTCAAATGATACTGTAAACAAAAATCATTGGCTGTTTTCTTTTTTCTTTTTTATTTTTATTGGCTGTTTTCTTAGGTCGGTTTTATGCGTTTGAGAAGGCATTCAAGCTTGATCCCACAGCAACAGGTCGTGGTGTTCGCCAATTCAGGACTGCGCTTCTTCGGCGCTTAGAACATGTATATCATCACTTCATTTACTTTACTGTTGACTTGCACTTAAACTTCTTGCTGCATGGAGACTATGTGTCAGTTTACTTTATTTTCTTAAACTTGTGCAGGAGAGTGAAACAACTCGTGCCGGAACGTGGCGGAGGGACGCACCCGAAATGAAAAGGTTCTATCAAGACTACTACAAGAACTACATCCAGGCTTTGGGCCAAGCTGCTGACAAAGATGACCGGTTTGTGTTTGATGGAACTGTTTGTTCGGATCGGTTTTTGTCTCTATCTTTTACCGGCTCATGGTCTATAGGGCAAAAATGTTTTTAGGGCCTTTAATAATCAAAAGTTTAGTATAATTTTTCAAAACTATTATGTATAGAATGTTATGAAATTTATATATAAAATAAAACTTTATTTAAAATATATGTATATTTATTTTTTGTTTTAAAATCATTTTTAACAAAATATTTTTGAAAAAATTGAAAAAAGTAAACCTTTATATAATATCATGGACTCTCACCCTGGAACGGTCACACTACTCGGGCTACGTAATTAAACCGGCACTGATTTTATGTGTGTTTCCATCATAATTAAATAAAAGTGCATTTGCCTTGTAGTGCTAAACTTACAAAGAAATATCAAACTGTTGCTGTTCTCTTTGAAGTAATGAAGGCTGTTAATCAGACAGAAGATTTTGATGTGTCTGATGAGGTGAGTATATATATCTTCTGTTCTTATGCAGGTCTTTAGCCATATCTTTAATGGAGGAAACATCTTGATATTATCATGAATTGGGTTACCAAATTATTGGCTCACTTGTTTCTGTTCATCCTTTTTCTTGCTGGTAGGCTCTAGAAGCCTACACAGAGGTTGAAGAAGAAAGCCAAATCTACGTGCCTTACAACAACCTTCTCAATGATCCTGATAGTCAAGATCCAGCTAAGGTTAACCAAATCAACATCCCACCAATTGTTTCCATTTAATGTTTAGTTGTGTTCTACTCAGATTAAACAAACATTCACACTGTTCTACAGATACAAGCGATAGTCGCACTTCGTAACACAAAGGGTCTACCATGGCCACCAGGCCACAGGAATAAACTAGATGAAGACATACTAGACTGGCTTCAAACTGTGTTTGGTTTTCAGGTGATATTTATTGAATATCCTGTTTTTGTTTGTTTGATTTGAGAATATTTCCATGTGCTGATTGTGATCCAAACTTTTAAATGGCAGAAAGGCAATGTTTCCAATCAAAGAGAGCACTTGATTTTGTTACTTGCTACTGTACACATTCCACAGTTCCCTAGACCTGAACAACCAACAAAGGTATGTTTCCTTTTGAACTTCATTTACAATTCATGCTTCTGTCTATCTGCACTAATGGCCTAATTAAATATTTCTGCCTTTAGTTGGATGACCACGCAGTGAGTATTGTGATGAATAAACTTTTGAAAGACTACAAAAAGTGGTGCAAGTATTTGGGTCGGAAAAGTAGCCTCTGGTGAAGAAACGTCCCGTACTTTAAAAAAAAACATAGAAAAGAGATGTACCATATTGTGGTTTTCTAAGTATTTTCTGTTCCCATTTGTAGGTTGCCGGTGATTCAACAAGAGGTTCAACAGCGGAAATTGATATATATGGGCCTCTATCTTTTAATATGGGGAGAGGCTGCAAACCTAAGATTCATGCCCCAATGTCTTTGCTATATATATCACCATGTATGTCTTCAGTTTCTACTTTATGTTGTTTGCATGAAAGTGAAACATTACATGTTGTATTTGGAGAAGTGCAATCTAGTAAACTCCAGAGGGCTGAAAACATAATATATAAGGATGAGGAATAAACAATGTCCATTGTTGAGTGTTAGGGAAAGTATGTGAAATGTTCACATGGTGGAAACAGAAAGGAAACTGATTATATTGCTGCGTTCATACTTAATATCATTTATGAAAAATAATTTTTTTTTATTTGTATTTGGGTTTAGGATTTACTATTATGTTTTAAGATTTATTATTTAGAGGCTAGAATTAGGATAAGATTTAGAATTTGGAATAATTTGATCATTTTACCACTTAATATGTGCTTATTTTATGTTGTCTAAGGAATTTTTCCATATTTTATATCTAACTTAGGATTTTTTTCCTACTTGTGTCTAAATCTGAGTTTAATTTTATCTTCTAAATTTGTTCAGATGGCTTTTGAATTGTATGGGATGTTGTCTGGGAGTGTGAGTCCATTGACAGGGGAGTGTATAAAACCGGCATATGGTGGTGAAGATGAAGCTTTCCTGCAGAAAGTAGTGACTCCTATAGACAAGACAGTAGCTAAGGTTGTTTGCTTCGGTTCCTCAGTCTTGACCATTTTTGTCTTCTTTTGCTATCTTCCGGTTCCATATCCTCCATTTTTCATCATCATATACATCTACTGTAGGAAGCAAAAAGAAGAAATGGAGGAAAGTCAAAGCAGCCTGAGAGGAGAAACTATGATGACTTTAATCAGTATTTTTGGTACAATGCATGTAGTTATCTTGTTAACAATGTCAGGTCATTTACAGTTCTTCATCTTCTTGTTTTTTCAACTTGTAGGTCAGCTCGGTGCTTTAAGTTAGGGTGGCCTATGCGGGATGATGCTGATTTCTTTTGTCAGACAGCTGAGGAACTTCGAAAAAGTTATAGTTGGTTTTATAGACTAACTCAAGCTTGCTCTCATGGCTTCTCCTCTGCTTTTGCTCTTGGTCGTTTATTTTCTATCCAACGATGGAGAAGAAAAGTTGACGTCAATGATACCTTTGAACGAGAGAGAATCTTGGAATAGATCTTGGTGGAAAACCGTGGGGAGTGGCATTCATGCTCGTCTTCCTCTTCTCAGTTTCAAGAACGTTTGTTTCCTCTTACATGAAACCGCATCGTTTTAATTGTTTTTTTTTCACTTTCGCATTGGGTCAGTATGATGGAGTCGTTATTGATGTATGTCATTGAAGAAATGTTTTCTAAATAATTGTCGAAGTTATAACTAACTTTGTTTAAAATACTAGGGGTGCATTAATATGGAAGTAGCTTATAATTTCATTTGGCAACAAACCAAAAACAAAACTAGCTAATGGAGAGAGGAGGCAGGAGTGCAATTTTTTGTCCCTGATGTGCAATCAAAAGTATACTCATTCTAATGGACACTCTCCAATATATACAACACAATTTCTGTTTTTCCTTTTTCAACTCGATCGATGCAGTTTCTCTTTAATTGATAAAATATGTATGGTAATTCCAAATCACATATGTTTTCTACTTTTCTCTTATGGAATCTGACGACGCGTTGTGATTGTATAGCTAACCTCCAAATTAGTGATGCCTCATTTCGCAAGAAGATAACATTAATAACAGCTTCTTTTAATAGTTTTTTTTTGGTAAAAGCTTCTTTTAATAGTTCTGACAAAATAACTATAGTTAAATCATTATCTTTTAAAATATATTCCTGCTTACTCAGGTCCTATTGTATATTTGTATATAAGCATTAATTACAAATAGTTTATTACTATCATACTGAGTGCAATTTATTCAATACATTATTATATACTACATGGACATGAAGAATAAATGTATGAGAAGTTTCAGGAGACCTCAGACGTAAGGAAAGGTTCGGGTACGTGGCGGGCTTTCATTGGATAAGATTTTTACCAATAATTCTGGAGATGCATGTTTCTAGTTTTTTTTTTTTTTCTTTTTTAATTTTTTTTTTTAAAATGAACCAATCGCGGGCCGCCACATGTCAGTGGAGCCCGCTAACAGTGTAAGAAACTCTTAAGAACCGGTTCTTAATTCATAGTTTTTATAACCGACTTTTACTGTTCATGGGACTCACACAATAAAAACTCCTTATGAAACCCGCTAAGGATCCCGGATAATCATGTTCTTAGAGCATCTTTATCCCTCTGAAAAGAGGGTTTCTTATAAGGGGGGCCCACTTTTTTTTAAAAACCAGTCCCCTATGCATACCAAATAAGAAACGTATTTGGAGGAGTTTTTGCACTGTTCGCGGGCCCCACTGACACGTGACGACCTGCGATTGATGCACTTTTTAATTTTTTTTTAAGACAAAAAAAAAATTAAAAAACTCATTAGGATATTTAGGATAAAGATACTCTTATGCTATAGATTTTTGTGTCTGAAACCACGGCAAGGAGACGAAGAAACCTTTTTCCAATTTTTTGTTGATTTGATATATTCAGAAGGCGATGAATGACAAGCTTTTCTTACTAGCAATGAGTGATCCCCTATAGAATAAGGGTGAACAAAATATCCATAAAACCTGATTCGATTTATTATTTATTTTGATTCGATTCACAAAATTTAGATATTCGTTAGTCATAATTTTACGAGCAAAGCAAATATAAATATTTTATATCCGTTAAAGATGAAGTAAATAAAAATGACTATTTAGTTACTAAAACATTAAAATAAATAATTATGTGCTTATAATGAAATATTATTATCTTATATAGTTTTTCAAATATATCTATTTAATTTATTGATGATGCTCTTAGTTGGCATGGGTAATATACCTATTGTGAGAGTTTCAAAAATTTATATATTCTCTCGATTCTGAAAAGATTTATATTTTAGAAAAAAAATTGCTTAGAAAAAATATTTTTTTATACTTTTATGTATTAATTATTGGTAAATTGTAAAATATTTATTAAATATTTATTGGTTAAAAATTATAAAAAATAATTAAGTACAGAAAATAATGCATATATAACTAAAATTTTATATGTTTTCTTAATAATTGTGAGAAGTACAAAACTTGTGTTTTGGAACAGGGGATATACCTTCCGTGGGTGTGTTTAAATGGAAAAAGAATTCTTTAAACAACCAAAAACTTACCTAAAGCAATAAAAAAAAAAAACTGGTTACGATAAACTTTAGTCTTAAAAACTTTTTCACCACAGTTACATACCTGCATGGCTAAATCCGTTAGTATTATTTGAAGACTCTTAAATGTTTTCTGGATTTCTGTCCAACATCAATGTATGGTGGCGTATATGTTAAAAAACCTAAAAGCTGAATGAAAATCTTCATATTTCATGTTCAATCCAGTCAATGAGAATAAGAAAAGTTTGTCATTCTCAAAGATATTACTCCAATAGCGTAAGAAAACTGGAACATGGATCTGTGATGTCGTTGACATTCCATTCCATGATTGATAAAATAAAAATGCCGCAATAATACATTGAAAAGAATAAAAACATAGGCGCCTGTCTGTCTTCTCTCTACAACTTTCACGTCGTTGTGTTCTTCTTCGATCACAGTTTGACCATCCCTTTAATGTGTCCTTTAATTCTCTCGTTCATATCAAAGGTTAAATTTGTTCTTCATTTTTAATAGCTAAAGGAGTACATGATACTCTTTTGTGTGGATAGTTGAAGATGGTTGTGAAACAAGTTATGGGTGACTAGGTTTACACATAAAGTTTGTGCTTTACATAAAGTTTATGCTAACTTTATTTTCATCTTTTCGGAACCTTTTTTCTTTTAACTAATAAATACAACATTTTAGCATTTATGGTCTCTTTTTTTCCATGATATCGATTTTATTAATTTGGAGTGAATCTCATCTTCCTTTGGAATTAAGCAATCCATGTAATTTTTTTCTCTTTTCCGATCGCTATTTAATGGCAGTCTCTGTCATTTCTCCTTCATGAGCTTATGGTTAACTCTTTTGTTTTCGCTCATATATATAGTTCATTAAGTTTATTAAAGCTCTTTAAATTTGAACAAGTCTTCATCAGATTTGTTTTTTTTTCTAAAACGGATTTAGAAGATGTCTTAAAGGTCTTTTGGTTTGACGAATACTTCATTCAGATTTGTTGTTTAGGAGGATTTAGAGGATGTCTCAAAGGAGAGGAGGACATTATCCGCCTCCGCCACAGAGGCGGATTCTGCGGACTCAAATAGCTGGCAATCTCGGAGAGTCTTGGCTGGACAGTGAAGTGGTGCCATCGTCTCTTGTGGAGATTGCTCCCATCCTTCGTGTAGCCAATGAAGTAGAAGCAAGTAACCCTCGTGTTGCTTACTTATGTGAGTTGAAATAGTGTAAAAGTGCACTAGTGATTTTGATCATCTCAAATGATATTGTAAACAAAAACCATTGGCTGTTTTTTTTTAGGTCGGTTTTATGCGTTTGAGAAGGCAGTCAAGCTTGATCCCACAGCAACAGGTTGTGGTGTTCGCCGCTTCAGGACTGCGCTTCTTCGGCGCTTAGAAAATGTATCATCACTTCATTTACTTTACTGTTGGCCATGCACATAAACTTCTTGCTGCATGGGGACTATGTGTCAGTTTACTTTATTTTCTTAAACTTGTGCAGGAGAATGAAACATCTCGTGCAGGAGTGCGGCGGAGTGACGCAACCGAAATGAAAAGGTTCTATAAAGACTACTACAAGAACTACATCCAGGCTTTGGGCCAAGCTGCTGACAAAGATGACCGGTTTGTGTTTGATGGAACTGTTTGTTCGGATCGGTTTTTGTCTCTATCTTTTACCGGCTCATGGTCTATAGGGGCCTTTAGGAAAAACTGTTTTAGGGCCTTTAATAATCAAAAGTTTAGTATAGTTTTTCAAAACTATTATGTATAGAATGTTATTAAATTTATATACAAAGTAAATCTTTATTTAAAATATATATATTTATTCATTTTTTAAAATATTTTTTACAAGTTTTTTAAAAATAAATTGAAAAAAGTAAACCTTTATCTAATATTCCCACCGTTACAAAATAATGCATGTTTTGGAAAAAAAATTAATTTTCAAAAAAATATATTTTTTTAGTTTTTCAATATAAATTTTAGTAGGTAATGGTAGTAAGTTGAAAACTTCAAAAAAAAAATTGTAGAGATAATGACCAAAATAGACCTTAAAATGTTTTTGTCTCCAAATAACACTTAAACAGAAAAATGACTAAAATAAATTTTATTAAAAGGTGTAAGTATACATTTATACCTTTTGAGTTAATTAATTTAGACTTAGGGTTTAAAATTACGGGGTGAAATTTTGGAAGTGAAGTTTAAAACTAAAAAATATTTAAAAAATATTAAAATTTTCAAAATAAAAAAGTTTGTTTTGGTCAATTTTGTTTTTAAAGTCTATTTTGACAAAAATTTCAAAAAAATCTATTTGAAAGATTTGTCCATAATTGTATTTGTTGAATTTTAATTGGTTAATAGTTATGAAAAATAATACACAAAAGTTAAATATTTAATACTAAAATTTGGTATATTTTATTAATATGTATAAAAAATTTAAAACATCTAATATTTTGAAATAGAAAGAGTATCATGGACCTTCACCTTAGGACGGTCACACTACTGGGGCTACGTAATTAAGCCGGCACTGCTTTTATGTGTGTTTCCGTCATAATAAAAAAGATGCATTTTGCCTTGTAGTGTTAAACTTACAAAGAAAAATCAAACTGGTGTTGTTCTCTTAGAAGTATTGAAGGCTGTTACTGGGACAGAAGATGTGGATGTGTCTGATGAGGTGAGTATATACATCTTGTAGTTTTGTGTTTCGTACTTCTGTTCTTATGTAGGTCTTTAGCCATATTTATAATGCAGGACAGTGAAGAGGTGCCATCGTCTCTTGTGGAGATTGCTCCGATCCTTCGTGTAGCCAATGAAGTAGAAGCTAGTAACCCTCGTGTTGCTTACTTATGTGAGTTGAAATAGTGTAAAAGTGCACTAGTGTTTTTGATCATCTCAAATGATATTGTAAACAAAAACCATTGGCTGTTTTTTTTTTTTTTTATTCGCTGTTTTTTTAGGTCGGTTTTATGCGTTTGAGAAGGCACACAGGCTTAATCCCACAGCAACAGGTCGTGGTGTTCGCCAATTTAGGACTGCGCTTCTTCGGCGCCTAGAACATGTATATCATCACTTCATTTACTTTACTGTTGGCTTGCACATAAACTTCTTGCTGCATGGGGACTATGTGTCGGTTTACTTTATTTTCTTAAACTTGTGCAGGAGACTGAAACAACTAGTGCCGGAACGTGGCGGAGGGACGCACCCGAAATGAAAAGGTTCTATCAAGACTACTACAAGAACTACATCCAGGCTTTGCACCAAGCTGCTGACAAAGATGACCGGTTTGTGTTTGATGGAACTGTTTGTTCGGATCGGTTTTCGCCTCTATCTTTTACCGGCTCATGGTCTATAGGGCAAAACTGTTTTTAGGGCCTTTAATAATCAAAAGTTTAGTATAATTTTTCAAAACTATTATGTATAGAATGTTATGAAATTTATATATAAAATAAAACTTTATTTAAAATATATGTATATTTATTTTTTGTTTTAAAATCATTTTTAACAAAATATTTTTGAAAAAATTGAAAAAAGTAAACCTTTATATAATATCATGGACTCTCACCCTGGAACGGTCACACTACTCGGGCTACGTAATTAAACCGGCACTGATTTTATGTGTGTTTCCATCATAATTAAATAAAAGTGCATTTGCCTTGTAGTGCTAAACTTACAAAGAAATATCAAACTGTTGCTGTTCTCTTTGAAGTAATGAAGGCTGTTAATCAGACAGAAGATTTTGATGTGTCTGATGAGGTGAGTATATATATCTTCTGTTCTTATGCAGGTCTTTAGCCATATCTTTAATGGAGGAAACATCTTGATATTCTCATGAATTGGGTTACCAAATTATTGGCTCACTTGTTTCTGTTCATCCTTTTTCTTGCTGGTAGGCTCTAGAAGCCTACACAGAGGTTGAAGAAGAAAGCCAAATCTACGTGCCTTACAACAACCTTCTCAATGATCCTGATAGTCAAGATCCAGCTAAGGTTAACCAAATCAACATCCCACCAATTGTTTCCATTTAATGTTTAGTTGTGTTCTACTCAGAAAAAACAAACATTCACACTGTTCTACAGATACAAGCGATAGTCGCACTTCGTAACACAAAGGGTCTACCATGGCCACCAGGCCACAGGAATAAACTAGATGAAGACATACTAGACTGGCTTCAAACTGTGTTTGGTTTTCAGGTGATATTTATTGAATATCCTGTTTTTGTTTGTTTGATTTGAGAATATTTCCATGTGCTGATTGTGATCCAAACCTTTAAATGGCAGAAAGGCAATGTTTCCAATCAAAGAGAGCACTTGATTTTGTTACTTGCTACTGTACACATTCCACAGTTTCCGAGACCTGAACAACCAACAATGGTATGTTTTCTTTTGAACTTCAGTTACAATTCATGCTTCTGTCTATCTGCACTAACGGCCTAATTTTAAAATTTCTGCCTTTAGTTGGATGACCACGCAGTGAGTATTGTGATGAATACACTTTTGAAAGACTACAAAAAGTGGTGCAAGTATTTGGGTCGGAAAAGTAGCCTCTGGTGAAGAAACAGTCTCCTTTTGTGTTTTCAACTTTTTTTCTTTTTAAAAACATAGAAAAGAGATGTACCGTATTGTGGTTTTCTAACTATTCATCTCTTCTGTTCCCATTTGTAGGTTACCGGTGTTTCAAAAAGAGGTTCAACAGCGGAAATTGCTATATATGGGCCTCTATCTTTTAATATGGGGAGAGGCTGCAAACCTAAGATTCATGCCACACTGTCTTTGCTATATATATCACCATGTATGTCTTCAGTTTCTACTTTATGTTGTTTGCATGAAAGTGAAACATTACATGTTGTATTTGGAGAAGTGCAGGTGAGTTCAATTCTAGTAAACTCCAGAGAGCTGAAAACATAATATATAAGGATGAGGAATAAACATTGTCCATTGTTGAATGTTAGGGAAAGTATGTGAAATGTTCACATGGTGGAAACAGAAAGGAAATTGATTATATTGCGGCGTCCACAACTTAAAAGAAATATATATGTATATATATATTATTAAACACAAATATAAAACAAAATTTATCTATTTTTAAATATTTTATTATATATATTTTCTCATTTAACTACTTTATTAATCATCTTTACCACAATAATTTTGCAGAAATTATAATAGTATATATTTTATAAATAAATAAATAACACTAAACATATGTTAGTACCAGAAACAGCATACACAGAATTTATTTTTAAAATAGCATTTATGAAAAATATTTTTTTTTTGTATTTGGGTTTAGGGTTTACTTATTATGTTTAAGATTTATTATTTAGAAAATGGAAGTTAGGATAAGATTTAGAATTTGGAATAATTTGATCATTTTACCATTTAATGTGTGCTTATTTTATGCTGTCTAAGGAAATTTTCCATATTTTATATCTACCTTAGGATTTTTTTCCTACTTGTATCTAAATCTGAGTTTAATTTTATCTTCTAAATTTGTTCAGATGGCTTTTGAATTGTATGGGATGTTGTCAGGGAGTGTGAGTCCAATGACAGGGGAGCGTATAAAACCGGGATATGGTGGTGAAGATGAAGCTTTCCTGCAGAATGTAGTGACCCCTATAGACAAGACAGTAGCTAAGGTTGTTTGCTTCGGTTCCTCAGCATCTTGTTTTCTTTTGCTATTTTCCGGTTCCATTTCCTCTATTTCTCATCATCATATACATCTACTGTAGGAAGCAAAGAGAAGAAATGGAGGAAAGTCAAAGCAGCCTGAGAGGAGAAACTATGATGACTTTAATCAGTATTTTTGGTACAATGCATGTAGTTATCTTGCTAAAAATGTCAGGTCATTTACTGTTCTTCATCTTCTTGTTTTTTTCAACTTGTAGGTCAGGTCGGTGCTTTAAGTTAGGGTGGCCTATGCGGGCTGATGCTGATTTCTTTTGTCAGACAGCTGAGGAACTTCGAAAAAGTTATAGTTGGTTTTGTAGACTAACTCACGCTTGCTCTCATGGCTTCTCCTCTGCTTTTGCTCTTGGCCGTCTATTTTCTATCCAACGATGGAGAAAAGATGACGTGAATGATAGCTTTGAACGGGAGAGAATCTTGGAATAGATATAGAGGAAAAACCGTGGGGAGTGGCTTTCATGCTCGTCTTGCTCTTCTATATGGTTCCCTAGCAATCTCAGTTTCAAGAACGTTTGTTTCTCTTACATGAAACGGCATCCCTTTTTTTCACTTTCGCATTGGGTCAGTATGATGGAGTCATGATGATGTATGTCATTGAAGAAATGTTTACAAAATAATTGTCGAACAAGGAAGTTATAACTACCTTTTGTAATATGATTTGTTTAAAATACTAGGGGTGCATTAATATGGAGTGCAAGAACTTTTCATCGTAATCTTTGTTATTTTGGTTGTTCTATTCCGATTTCGTTACTTAGATCACCACAAGTTTGAACGATAGAATAGTTGTTTGTCGTAAAAACAAAAAAAAAACACAAAGAACCAATTTCGGAATATCAAAAATCTCGTGACTTTCTCTTGCAAAATTAAAATTACAAGAAGAGTTGCACTTCTTATTTGGCAACAAGTGTTGCGGAATGTGTGGCAACAAACCAAAAAAAAAGAAACTAGCTAATGGAGAGAAGAGCCAGGAGTGCAATTGTTTGTCCCTGATGTGCAATCAAAAGTACACTCATTCTTTTGGACACTCACCAATATTTCAGCGTCTGGCTTTATCGCCAGTTCCATATATCTTCCCGATGCCACTCATGCTCACTAACTAAACCTAAGAGCATGATTATCCTAGCACTCCTCCTGATGGGGCTCTTAATCATTTTTTTAGTAATAAAAGTGTATTAAGAACTTTATTTAAGAACTTCTAATTTTTTATCCTCCAATACAAGTATCTTAATTAGGGGTGCTTAAAAAAATATTATACATTATTTTATTTAGGATAAAAGAAAAATATTATACAAAATAAGATGATGACATGACTTTGTAAAATTGAAAGTATGAGAAGTATGAGAATAAGAAACAAGATGATCCAAATTTTAACAAAAAAAAAAGAAAAAAGATGATCCAAATTTTAACAAAAAAAAAAAGAAACAAGATGATGAGATGACTTTGTGAAATTGAAAGTATGAGAAGTTTGTTTATATAATGAGAAGTCTGATACAATACACGTGAATACAAACGGTGACACTACTTGACACAATCAATACCCAACACGTGTTTCTTAAGCATCGCTTCTTCTAACTCTTCTTTAAGCACCGCTTCTTCTAATTAATCCTATTTTTCTTTTTTTTTAAATCATTATTAAGCTAAGCACTCGCCTTAAGCAACCCGGTTGAAGATGGTCTAAGCTTTTAATATCTGAAACCACGGGAAGGAGATGAAGAACCTTTTTTTTCTTCCATTTTTGTTGATTTTATCTATTCAGAAGGCAATGAATTCTAATTGAGCCATTATAAGTAGACAAGCGCACATTAAGGGCTCTAATTGGTTTCTTAGAATCCTCATTCGAAAAAAATTCACCATTTGATTTTCTTCTCTATTTTCCTTTTTCTTTTAATTTATTTTTGGTGATGGGATACTAAAATTGCAAGAAAAAAAAAACTGAAATGATTGAAAATATTCATACTTTATGTTCAATTCAATCAATGAGAATAACTGAATAAGAAACGCTTGTCATTCTCAAAAATCATTACGTTGACATTCCATGATTGGTTGAAATAAAAATGATGCAACAAAACATCTAAAAGAATAAAAACACAGGCGCCAGTCTATCTTCTCTGCTATATTTTTCACATCGTTAGACCATTATTCACCCGGAATTCTTAAGGTGGAATTGTTAATAGAGTATAAGAAACTGTTTCTTATATTCCGATATGAACTCCACCTTAAGAACCTTGAGTTAATTATGCTTTTATGTTCTTGTTCGATCGCAGTTTGACCATCCATTTCTTTTGTCCTTCTCTCGTTCAGGTGATCAATCTCTTTGGTTTGCTCAAAGTTTTTAAAAAAATAATTTTCGGAAGCCTATGTGTTTGCTCTTTCTTTTTTCCTTTGCTTCGTGACTAATCAAAAAATTATTTAAAGGTTAACCTTAGTTAATACAGGCTTTTCTTCATTTCTTGTGTCCGCTATGGATAGTTAAGATGGTGTGTTGTTGGATGACTCGGTTTCGTTTTAAAGTTTGTGCTTTACACGTCTAATGCTAACTTTATTTTCGTCTGTTCTGAACCTTTTTCTTTTAACTACTAAATGCAACTTTCATTAGCGTTAATGGTCTCTTTTTTTCCCATGATATCAATTTATTATTTGGAGTGAATCTCATCTTTCTTCGGAATTAAGCAATCCATGTCTTTTTTTTTTCTTCTTTTCAGATGCCTATTTAATTGCAGTCTCTGTCTTTTCTCTTTCAAGATCTTAGGGTTTACTCTTTTGTTTTAGTTCATACACTCAAACCGCTGATAACTCAGAATGCCTTTTATGGAGAGTGAAGTGGTGCCACCGTCTCTTGTGGAGGTTGCACCAGTCCTTCGTGTAGCCAATGAAGTAGAAGCTAGTAACCCCCGTGTCGCTTACATATGTGAGTTGAAATAATGTAAAAAAATCTCCTAATGATGTTACTAAAGGTCAAAAGATTTTTATAAAAGTTTCCTTGGTTTGTTTTTTTCTCAGGTCGGTACCATGCGTTTGAGAAGGCATGCAAGATTGATCCCACATCAAGTCATCGTGGTGTTCGCCAGTTCAAGACTGCGCTTCTTCAACGCTTAGAAGTAGAAGAGGTATCCATCACTTAATATGATAAAAAGCTTTTTCATAATGTGTCACTTTACCATTTTTTGTTCAACTTTTGCAGGATGAAACACGTCTTAAAAGAAGGCAAGTTAGTGATGCACGCGAAATGCAAAGCTTTTATCAACACTACAACAAGACATACATTCAGCCTTTGCTAGACGCTGCTGACAAAGCTGACCGGTATGAGTTTCATGGAAGTGTTCACTCGGATCTGCATTTTATATCTGTTTGGAGTCTTAACTTAATTTCATTCGTTTATGCAAAATCTGTTTTGCTTGTAGTGCTCAACTTAAAAAGGCATACCAAACTGACGCTATTTTCCTTGAAGTCTTAAAGTTTCTTAGAGTGGAAGTGACTGATGAGGTGAATCTGATAGTAGATTATGTCTTGTTTAATCTCTTACTTTTGTTCTTATAAGTTTTAAGCCAAGCTTTCATGGAAACATGATGATACTCTCTTGAATTGGGTTATCAAATTATTGTCTCACTTGTTTCTCATTTTTATTTCTTGGTGGTAGGTTTTGGAAACCCACAAGAAGATCATTGAAAGAATCCAGATTTTATGTGCCTTGGATGATGATGATGACATTTTTGAGGAATGCCCATATGAAGAACCAATTGGAGTTCAAGAACCCAAATTGAAAGAAGAAAATGTTGATCAAACACCTCTTCTTATCAACACTAGAGAAGAAGGAAACAAACAACTTTTGGAGCAATTGAAGATGACTAACGAACATATAGAACGCTTTTTGGATATCCAAAATAAAAGTTATGCACTAAAAGAATATAAAGAGGAAAACAAAATTTTATTGTTGGACTTGAGCTCTATACAATATCCGAAGATTCGTTCATTTATGCAGAGTGAACAAACGCGAATTTTACAAAAGCGGACTGTTCAACAACAATATGGAGAATGATCTTGATGGTATTTCAATGATCTTGGTGTATCAAAACGATTTACCGATGATTAATTTAATAGTCTCTGTTATATTTATCGTTAACTTTTCTACTCTTTATGTATTTTTTGAAATTTTAAGTTATTTTCTGTTTGATATATGTTATTGTTGCATTTTAAGTTTTTAATAATCTAAATAACTAATTTTCTTTTCGATAATAAAGTTTTGTAAATGAATAATCAAATTTTAAATATAATACAATGGTACTGCATAACAATTAGTGATTTATATTATAAATACTAGGAAAAAAACCCGTGCGATATCGCACGGGATCTCATTTTATAAAAAAATGCTACACTGGATATTGTATTAAATATATGTTAACCGATGTTAATATGATAGTTCCTTTAATTATATTACCTTTATTTAATGGAAAAATTATTAAAAACGCCAACACTTATTATATTAACAAATTAATTAAATAAAATCAACTAATTTGGTATATGAAAGATATTTACATAATATTTATGATAAGGTGGTATTAAAATATATATACTCTAGAATTGTATTGTTTTCAGTCAAAATTTCCAAATTTGAGTTAAGATACAAAATATAATAAATAGAGTTCTCCATGTTTACATTTGTTTCTTCAAAAATATTTGAAACTAAATCTCTTAATTTTGTAGTCTATTTATGATTGATGTAATTTATAGTTGTGGTTTGTGATGTTCTGCGTTTTACCACAGGCCAATTAACCTAAGTGCACGCTACCACAATCGAATGGTATATCGATGCAGCACTTTAGGATCGAATCCACAGAGAACTAGTGATCTATAACACTAAGAATACACAAAATTTCCTAATCTAAGCAAACAAGGGAAGATTGATGATTTGTAACAAACTAAACTCCTAGAATTATGAACAATGTGATCTCAAATTCAAACAAGAAACAAGTGCAAGAATCAAACTTTAAATCAATAGCTAAGGATAGATCCATGGGCAAGATCATCGATATCGGGTGATCAAGATTCAATCTAGGATGCTCAAACAAAACAATCAACAAGTCTATAGGTCTAAATCTCGTTCAAATAGACTAATCCACTTCCGTGACAATAGCCCCTATGCTAATCATGAATTAGACATCAACTCCCGTTGGCCTTACCCAATCAAGCATGCATAAAACACAAGTCTACTAACCACTAAACATCTTGACAACAACTCCCGTTGGCCAAGCATGTATAGGACAATACTAGGTTGTTCAAGCATTTCATCGAACACCTTCCGGGCGTGAAACTACTTATGATCTAGATTAGGTTTCCCAACCTTAACCTAGCATTAAAATCACCTAATAAGCCATAGAACAAAGTTAATCAAGCAAGAATCATCCTAAACATTCACCTAATCACCCTAATCTACTTAACCCATGAATCTAAGAATGTTTACTCAATAAACTCCATGATAAACCTTAAATCTATGTGAGATTCAAGGTTAATCATGTAAGAGAAACAAGATAAGATGAAGTACTTCCTTAGAAATCAACAAAGATTCAAGGTTTTACAATATGAAACAAAGTCTTAGAGAGAAAATGAGATATCCTAGGGTTTTTGGGGTCTAAATCTATTTGTAAGAAGGCAAAAACTCGAGCTGGTTTGGTCCCATAAACCAAGTCAAACCGGAATAAACCGGTCAATAGTGACTTTTCTTCTGTGTAGCGGCCACTGCATCCCGCTACACCATCCAGATATGGAGCAGGGATTGGAGGTACATTATTTGCAAAACAGGTCCTTCAGCTTCTGGACAATTACGAATTGACCCCAAGACTATTGAATGTGCAGAAACGTCCTCGCGTAATCAGCCCAAAAGTTCTAATCGTGCAATTTAGCCCATGCGATATTCTGGATTTGCAACCTTAGTCCCTGACCTCTTGTTAACATCACATTTTAACCCCAAACTTCCATAATGTACAATTTAACCCTTGATTTTCGCCTTAAACTTCCAATTGTTCAATCTAAACCCTGTCAAATGCAATTATGCATGCAAATGCAATATAAAGACCTAAATGCAACCTAAAATGATAATAATGAACTAAAATATGAATCTAAAACTTAACAAAATCAAGAGATATCAACTCCCCCAAACTTGCTCTTTACTTGTCCACAAGTAAACACTCAAGAACAAGATGAGGAAATTCTTTAAAAATAGGAGCTAGTGACTAAAAGAGACACTTTCTAACCTTCAACATGATATCCTAAAAGAAACATAGCAAATAGCATGAACAATCTTTTCTATTACACTCTAGCTTCTCAAGGCCTATCTTAACTCTAATATCTCTACACAAGTCACTTACTCATCAATCAACAAGTCTTTTAACCAACTCTCACATTCATTCAAACGAGCATATAAGGTGAATTCTTGCAAATGGGAACTTGATCTTAGTCATTTGGTTTGGTGAGTGAAATGGTCTAATGAGAGAGAAGAGAAGGATTCAGATATATTTTTTTAAAGTGGCAATCACTCAAGAAAAGGAACTTGATCAATATGCAAAATTTATCTAAGACAAGGAACAATTCACGCATACATAGATCGGTTCTCATCAAACTACCCTTTCCTAAGTGATTTCAAGTTCTACCCTTCTTCTTCTTCATCCCAAAACCCAAAAACAACACCCATTTCGTCTCTCACTCAATGAACATTCTCTTTTTCTTTGACTTACCCAGCTAAGGACAATTTATCTTTAAAGACTCTTGGCTCTCTCTCTCTTTTTTTTTTTTTTTTCTTTTCCCCACTCTCTTACTGCTTCTATCTTTTCTTTTCGTTTCTTTTGGGGATCTATTTGACTTATCTAGAGCCTTTCTTTTCTTATTTTCTTGTCCCTAGGGGTTTCTTTTCTTATATCACTCTTTTTGTTCATTTGGTGCACTCTTCTCACAAACCCAACCACCATCCTAAATGCTAGCTCAAATGAGGTCTTAATGCTAGCAAAAGATGAGAACAAGCCTATGTCGCTCCCTATACTCTCAAGATTTTGCACATGACGAGCTATCAATAAGAGGCCTCACACAAGCAAATCAATGATGGTTTCAAATAATGGTATGGGTGATGGGTATGGAAGTGCCATTTGGGTTAACAAAAGGGTAATGAATGGAGTAAGATAACCCAAATGTGTATGAGATCCATGACTAAGTATGCAAGTGCCCATATGCAAGAGAAATTAAGTTCATTAAGCTCAAGTAGTTTGGAGTTGGTTTAGAGAACAAGTCAATATCAAGCTCACAACAAGTTTCAAGTAGAGTCTTCAAGGCTCGAAGCATACAAGATTTTCATTAGATGTTTAAGCTACTTGATATGTTTAGCTAGGGTATCAAGTTGAGTTCTAGACATGCGCTCTTTGCAAGGAAATTAAAACACAGCTCCCTATGCACATGGATGCAACCTAAATGCTTCTAGACTCAATCCTAAAGGTGCAAATGATGCAACTAGATGCTTGTTTTTGTTGTTTTCGAAATTTTTCAAATTTTTAGGCTTTTTCTATGCAAATAAGTATGTACAATGCAATGCATGAGATGGATGACAAGTAAACAAAACAGAAAACAAGGTGAGATAGTAGACTCTCCCCCAAACTTACTTCACACAGTCTCTTGTGTGAGAGTAAATTTGAAAGAGAGGTGAAAGGAAAAATAAAACATGATGAACTAAGTATTGACAAGGGTAGAATGCACTTACTTGGAGTTGGCCTTGATGAAAGAAGGGGGATGAGGAGGGAGAGAGCTTGCTGTGACCTTGGCCATTTTGTCTTCACCTCTTGGAAAGATTTAGAACTCCCCCAAACTTGTCCCTAAACTTATTCAAACACATTAAAGCAAAATAAAATAGAAATAAACATATATACAAAGGATAGACAGGGGATTGCCTCCCAAGCGCGCTTGTTTTAAGTCTCTAGCTTGACTTTGTGTGCTTGCTAGTCATATGAATCAAAAGGTTGAGCCAATGCACCTTTGGTCCTTCTCCTGCAAACACAAGGAACAAAGCATGCAAAGAAGCACACTACTGTCCATAGGAAATAGACAGATTTTTCATCAAGGAGCATCACTAAAGATGTAGCATGGATTAACACATGCTCCTTGAGGTTCAGATGATCATGAGAATCGAATGAACTTGGTGGAAACACAAAATCAACTACTGGTTCAAACGAAGTTTTAACAAAGTAGTCAACATTATCTCCATCAATCAAATAAAACACAATGTTCTCATTCTCATGACTATTTTTGATAAGGGGGTTTTCTATCTCAAGCAAGAGCTTATCCACATCAAGTTCATCCCCTAAATCAGCTAATTCAAGAAGAGGTCTAGATTCATCAAGCATCAAAAAGTCAGTTTCGAGATCAATTGAAGCACAAAGATAGTTCTTGTCAAAACAAACTTCAAAATAATCTCTAACAATCTTTTCTACTCTCAAGTCATCTAGTGTTCTAGTTTCACATATTAGATCATGACATTCTTTTAAAAGCACCAGAGAATCAAGAGTAGGGGCAATGATCTCACCACAAGGCAAGCAAATTTCCTCAAGTTGAAGTTTTAAAGTGGAAATTTTTGTACCTTCCAGCTGGAGTGGTGGAACCCAATACATTACCTCATTAAGGGCACAAGCAGCATCATACTCATCTTGAGTAACATCCCTTCCTTCAAACTCTGCTCTATCTCTAATGAGGTGTACCCGAACCATTTGTGCTATGTGTCTCATTGGCTTGCCCCAATACTCTTTCATGCTCCTAAGCCGATGTAACTCCACTCTTTGGTCTGGTGTGAGTATGCGTATATCAAATGGTGGTGGCTTCACATACGGCTGATCCTCAATGTCATCCTCAAATGTGCCTTCCTCTTCTTGTGGCTTCTCAAAGTAGCTTGAAGCCATTACTACAAGAAAAACAAAAACTAGACTAAAAGGTTAGTAACTATACAAAACAAATCAAAACAAAACATAAGAAAATAAAGCTTAGTCTCAAGAAAATTTGAAATCCTAATGATAAATCTACTTAGTTCCCCGGCAACGGCGCCAAATTGATGTTCTCCGGCAACGGCGCCAAATTGATGTTCTGCGTTTTACCACAGGCCAATTAACCTAAGTGCACGCTACCACAATCGAATGGTATATCGATGCAGCACTTTAGGATCGAATCCACAGAGAACTAGTGATCTATAACACTAAGAATACACAAAATTTCCTAATCTAAGCAAACAAGGGAAGATTGATGATTTGTAACAAACTAAACTCCTAGAATTATGAACAATGTGATCTCAAATTCAAACAAGAAACAAGTGCAAGAATCAAACTTTAAATCAATAGCTAAGGATAGATCCATGGGCAAGATCATCGATATCGGGTGATCAAGATTCAATCTAGGATGCTCAAACAAAACAATCAACAAGTCTATAGGTCTAAATCTCGTTCAAATAGACTAATCCACTCCCGTGACAATAGCCCCTATGCTAATCATGAATTAGACATCAACTCCCGTTGGCCTTACCCAATCAAGCATGCATAAAACACAAGTCTACTAACCACTAAACATCTTGACAACAACTCCCGTTGGCCAAGCATGTATAGGACAATACTAGGTTGTTCAAGCATTTCATCGAACACCTTCCGGGCGTGAAACTACTTATGACCTAGATTAGGTTTCCCAACCTTAACCTAGCATTAAAATCACCTAATAAGCCATAGAACAAAGTTAATCAAGCAAGAATCATCCTAAACATTCACCTAATCACCATAATCTACTTAACCCATGAATCTAAGAATGTTTACTCAATAAACTCCATGATAAACCTTAAATCTATGTGAGATTCAAGGTTAATCATGTAAGAGAAACAAGATAAGATGAAGTACTTCCTTAGAAATCAACAAAGATTCAAGGTTTTACAATATGAAACAAAGTCTTAGAGAGAAAATGAGATCTCCTAGGGTTTTTGGGGTCTAAATCTATTTGTAAGAAGGCAAAAACTCGAGCTGGTTTGGTCCCATAAACCAAGTCAAACCGGAATAAACCGGTCAATAGTGACTTTTCTTCTGTGTAGCGGCCACTGCATCCCGCTACACCATCCAGATATGGAGCAGGGATTGGAGGTACATTATTTGCAAAACAGGTCCTTCAGCTTCTGGACAATTACGAATTGACCCCAAGACTATTGAATGTGCAGAAACGTCCTCGCGTAATCAGCCCAAAAGTTCTAATCGTGCAATTTAGCCCATGCGATATTCTGGATTTGCAACCTTAGTCCCTGACCTCTTGTTAACATCACATTTTAACCCCAAACTTCCATAATGTACAATTTAACCCTTGATTTTCGCCTTAAACTTCCAATTGTTCAATCTAAACCCTGTCAAATGCAATTATGCATGCAAATGCAATATAAAGACCTAAATGCAACCTAAAATGATAATAATGAACTAAAATATGAATCTAAAACTTAACAAAATCAAGAGATATCAGTTTGTCAATGCCCACAACTCTTTATATAGATAATTAAAGATTGCAATGGTTAGTTAGGAATTGTAATGGTTAACACCAAAAATTATAATGGTTTATCACCAAATATTCCAACAACATATGCAATGATTCATCACCAAAGATGACATTGGTTCTCACTAAAAAATATATTCACCCACACTTGTAATGTTTTATTTAATCTGTTGCAATTGTTGCACCAAAGTTGAAATAGTTCACTTGAATGGTTGTAAAGTTTGTCTTAAATCTCTAACAGTCATCTCACATTTATGTGTAATAAGTAATTCACTAAATAAATAACATATATATCAAACTCATGTATAAATGAAAATGTTTTAAACCAGCAATTCTTAAGATTTAAGTCAAACTTTACAACCATTCAAGTGAACTATTTCAACTTTGGTGCAACCAATTGCTACAGATTAATGTCATGCAACATGAAAAGTTGTATTTATTAGTTTTTGAAATACAATTGCATCTATTGCTTATGTATTACCAAATCTATATATTTTGTGTTTTATAATTTTTTTAACACAAATCATATTTTCATTGGCTCTCTAACTTCTTTGCTCATAACTATTTATTAATACTTCATATAAATAACTGTAAATTTTTTATATCCAAGTCAATGTTTTAATGTTAAAAGTTGCATATCTTAACATGTTTTTATGAAAATGTGCATTTATCAGTTTTTGAGATTAAAAGTAGCATTTATTGTTTATGTATTTTAAAATATATTTATACTGTGTTTTTAACATTCTTTAATATAAATCATTTTTCATTTGCTCTCTAACTATTACCATTTGAAGTTTGTGTTTGCTCGCATATAATAGGGATCTCGACAAAACTGTAAGATGTGACTTTTTATTTTCACTTTGCTCATATAAAATTATTAATACTTCACATAAATATTTACAACTGTTTAGTCAGAGTTAATATGATAATTTGCATCTCATAAGTTTTTTGCATGAAAGTTGCATTAATTAGTTTTTGAGATCAAAACTTGTGTCTTTTCATTTTTATTTTGCTCCTATCTATTTATTAATACTTCTAAAATATTTTAATTTTTCGCACCTCTTCAGCCATGAAATATACACACCTCTTCAGCCATGAAAATTTGGATCTCTTAAGTTTTAAGTTTTTATTTTCACTTTGAAAATATCCATTTTTAATAATTCACATAAATATTTACAATTTTAATATCTAAAAGTTAGTGTACTAATATAAAAAGTTGCACCTCTTAAATTTTTACATGAAAATTTGCATTTATTAACTTTTGAAATGAAAAGTTGCATATATTGCTTGCTTATGCCATTTGAATATATATATATATATCATTTTTCATTGAATCTCTAACTACTTTGCTCATATCCATTTATTAATATTTCACATAAATATTTTCAATTGTTATATCTAACTCGGTTTCTTAATGTGAAAAAATTACATCTCTTAAGTTTTTTATACGAAATATTGTATTTATAAATTTTTTGAGATCAAAATTTGCATATATTGCTTATGTCTTTTCAAATCTTTATATATTGTGCTTTATAGCATTCTTATCAAACATTTTTTCACAACCATTTGTAATAGTTATATATTGAAAAAACTTTTCAAATTAAATTAAGATTTCAAATATAATTTTAAGATAAAAAGACATATATAGATATTTATTCTCAACAATTTTCAATAGTTACATGGTTTAAAAGACATAACCTTTCATCATTAACTGTTTTGAATAGTTATATGATTGAATAGACACATTATTTCAAAATACACTTTTATTATAGAAACACATAATAACTATTTTTTAAAATTAATTTTCTTTTACAATGGACATACATGACTCTTTAGGCTAACTAATACACAACTCTTGAAACAAATAGATGTACAAGACACTTTTTGGAATATTTAACCGCTTTTTAAATCTAATATATGGTTTATGATGATGAAAAGAAACAACTTTTAAAGTTAATACTTTTGGAGTACAATGTTAGAAAAACACCTAAAATAGAATTTTTTTTTTTTAAATAATGAACTTTTTAAGATGAGAACACAATCTTTCACCTTAAATGAGATTCACAACTTTTCACATAAATTGAGGTTGCATATTGAAAAAACAACGTTTCATATCAATTAAGATTTCAAATATATATTTTTAGATGAAATATATATCTACACATTTTCCAACAACTTTCAATAGCTGCATGGTTTAAAGACATGACTTTTCATGATTGAAAATACACAAATTTTCAGCATTTAAATAGTCACAACTTTTCATCTTTTAAGTTATTTTATGAATAGTCACAACTTTTTAAATTATAGATAAGGAAAACAATTTTTCACTTTAAATGTGATTCACAACTTTCAAGAATCGATCTCTACATAATCACCGATGTAAACTCTTTTGTTTGTTTTGTTTTCCTTATCTTGTCGCTGTATGTTTGTCTAATGTATGTTAATTTTGTTAACTTCCTCCTTTTTTGGTATACATATATGTCTCTGCAACTCCATATTTACATGAACATAAAGCAATCGTATCTTTCAGAATGGTTGGGAATGCTTTGGAGGAGATGAAGTGAAATGCTTTTCTTTTGGCTGACGAACAATCCGCTTGTCCTTCCTTTTCTCTCTATTCAGATTATTTATTGATTCCAACTTCTTTTTTTCTCTGATTTTGGTACTTTCTCCCATTTTTTGTACTAAATTAATTACAATATTTTTCTACTTGATTTTCAATATTTTGTATTTATTTTCCTAATTTTGCTTCATTAATTAGCGTTTTTTTTTATGTTTCGCCAGAAAAATAAAACTGATATTAGCATGCGAATAACTTAGTAGTTTAGTATCCCTCTTCTTTAGTGAACGTGCAGCACTCATCATTCAGTACATGCTTTTAAGTGGGGAAGTTCCTATTCGAAGAAGAAGTGGAGACCGCAACAGCAAGTTTCGATGAGAATTCAATACTTACTACGTTACACATCATTGCATTACAATCAGCCTGATTACAATACATGTGTAATCTCGTATCCCTCAACAAAAGATACTACCAAAAACATGTGAAGAAAAAACCAACAATATGTTCATAAAAATGTTTACGATGTCACTTCTAGATTCAGCGACACTTGTAACTTGTCATGAAAATTTAACCTCGCAGTTGTCCTGGCCAAGAGGAAGTATAAGGTTTCCCTGCATAGAAAATTTATTTTAAATGTGAATTTTCTCATGTTGTTGAACTCGTTGCTTTGATGCAACACCTTCCTTGTTACCACTTTTTATTAGTGAAAATTTTACTTTGAAAAACACATATACATAGACTATTTATAGATTTTCAAAGATATACATGAATAATCACATCTTTTCAATTAATAGATAGTTATTTTGAAATAATACCTTTACAATTTATTTTCAATAGACACATCTTTTCAAAATATATTTTGAATGGACACATCTTTTCAAATATAATTTTATTCTAGAAAGACACAATATTTTTAATTAAAGTTCACAACTTTTAGATTAATTGGGGTTTGTTATTATTAATAGTTTCAAAGATATACATGAATAATCACATTTTTCAATTAATAGATAGTTATTTTGAAATAATATCTTTAAAATTTATTTTTAATAGACGTTTCTTTTTAAAATATATTTTGAATGGACATATCTTTTCAAAAATAATTTTATTCTAAAAAGACACAATATTTTTAGTTGAAGTTCACAACCTTTAGAATTAACTTGAACAAATGTAACTTTTAGAATGAAACAACACATTTTTTAATTTTTTCAACAAATACAACTTTTAAGATGAAACAACACAACCTTCACATTAATTGGGATTGCTATTATTAATAGATAAATTCATTCTCGAATGAAGAATAATGTTGCAATCATATACCCAATAGACGAATAGTTGCTGGTCATTATTTCTATCTGCAAAACCTATACAATTTTTCACTGTACACATTATTTTGCAGTAAAATCATTTTAACCGTATTCCATTTACAACATTCTTCCCCCTTTATTCTGGTATAAAATCAGGCTATATAATTATTTTTAATTTGATTAAAATTCACTCCATGAAACATAAAATGTTTAATTGTCTTTTGAGTTAGAAAATAGTAAGTTTTTGCATGCTGTTTCGAAACATTGTCTATATTCTTTCTCCTTGAGAACCTAGGCCCACACTGCAAGCTTGATGTGGAAGACTTTAAATCCAACCACCGGACTTGGATGGGTCATATGCTGCAAAAGGATATAAACCAACCCACTTTACAAGCCTCATAAGTACGACAGCAGTATATAGAATGTCTTTATTCTGATATCCCCGGTGGAATCTTATAATAATATTGTTTATAAAACTTAACAATCGAAAAACTATTGTTAGTCTCGTAAGATAGTCTCTAAATCAAATGTGTGTTGGAGTGGCTCGTTGGTAATAGAGCATGGGTCAGTGCTCCTATTAACCAGCGAGGGAGCACAAACACATTATGTGAAAGTGAAACCAAACCAAAGATAGTCTCTAAATAAAAAAATATATAGAAACGTCAAAAAGTGTTATGTAGATCAAACTAAATACTTTTTAGTTTTTGTTTTATCAACTAAACATCTTATATTTTGTAATCTATTAATAGAGTATATTTAACTATAAATAGTTTCGTTATTTAACATGTACAAATTAAAGTAACACTTTAACCAATAACTAAAACACTTATTCATCCCATATTGGATAACATTTGAGCATCTATAATATATGATTTTCAACATAGTTTTTCAAATCAAATCAGTATGGATACACAAACATATTAATATTCAATTTCAAATATTTTAATATAATAATTCACACTATCTTGGTTTATTAAATGTTGAAAGCGTTTATGAAATATTTAAAGATGCTAACTTTTTGTAGTCAACACCGAAATCTTTTACTTCAGTTCAGTTTTGTTATGCACTTCCCTAATGTTCTTATATTATAATGATAAAACTTTTTTCTGTCAACTTTTAAAATATTGAATTTTCATGCTATACGTTCGAGCATCGACACTTTCTAGACAAAACATAACGTGTCCTATCCTTTGACCGGATAAGGTCGAACGCTATTACGTACGTTACTTCCACGTCTTTGCCTTTAGTCAAATACGCAAGGCGCTCTCTCCTCTATAAATTCTATCAAACTTTTTGCATGAATTAAAAGTTACAATTCTCAAACTCATCATCAAATCTTCACACACATCCAAGAAAGAAGAGGAACGTTTTATTGAATATCATCTCCTATTCGATAATTCAATCTATTACAACAAATGGAAGGAAGCTTGGGAACGATGTTTATGAAGGTGGTCTTGTTCGCTCTAGTACAAGGTTTGGTGTATCTCATCCTCACTAAGTCGTCTAGGGTTTTCTCCAAATCAAAATCCTTTAAGAGGGCTTACAGTTTTCGGCCGGCGAGGTCCGTCAGCATCCGCCGGATTCTGGCGGCGCTTCAGGATATGCCTGCCGGTGGCGAGATGTCTCCTTCCTCTAATGGCTCGTCTTCTTCTTCTCTTGCCTCGCCTTCTTTACAAGATGATGCAGCAACAAAAACAGCTACATCATCATCTTAGATATATATATATATAGTCTAATTTGTTATACCCTTATTCTATTATTTGTTTATTGTATTATTACGTATTGTTTTGGGTTTTGGTTTGGGTTTGATTGGTTATATTGATGTAAATTAGGTCAGTACTATATGTAGGTACAGTATAAAGCCGTACCATGTATATTCCAAAACAATTTAGTATATTATAATTTTAGAAAAAAGAGAGATTTAGATAGTATATATATATAATCTTTCATTGATATTAGTTTGTTGGGTTGGGTTGGGTTGGCATCGATATTAGAGCATGTTTTTTAGTAAAAGTTTTTAATTTTTTTAATAGATGTTTTTTTAGTTTTTAACTAAAAATGTTTAAGAAACGTCTTTTAAATAAAAGATTTTAAAATTGTTTTTTAGCTAAATTTTTTTTTTTTTAAAATGTTAAATTAAATTAAAAATTTTAGAGATTGGGAATAACCATGGTCTTAGCTTCCGTTGTGTTGAATTGGAGATGTACGATCATGAAAATGCTTCAAAGGAAAGGTCGCGAATCTCAAAAGGGCTAAACATTAAAGAGATAAACTCTATGAATCGGACATTGATAGGCTTATTGCGTGTCAACTTTACAAAATCACAAATCTCATCATCATACCAATCCCTCCATGACAAGTTGACAACCGGTAATCAAAACCGACTTTAATTTGGATAAGATCATTCAGCTAGCATGATTCGGATCCGATATGTTACGTAAAGATTTATACCATGCCTTCACCACTAACTAATCTTATACTCTACTAAATATTAACGAGAAGAATTATTATGAATCATTTCTATTATTGCTAAATAATTGAAAGCCGACAAACAAAGAACACAACAAGCAGTCAAACACACACACGTGAATCCAACATTATTTTATTTTTCTTTGCTGGACTGACGAATAACAAGTGTCACTAGTTTATTTATAGTCACATAATTTACTAGCCATAAAGAATTAAATTCATGAAAAAAGAGAGTAAACTCTATTTAGGCTATATATGTTGCTGGCTCTAATCATTTTCAAAGTAAAATATGTTTTTACTGAGTAAAGTAATGATAGAATAGTGTATGCATATCTAGCTTGATCCATACTCGTCTCAGTTTTCCCATGACAGGCCTGACCTATGATATCAGTTTAATTTGTATCATCTACACTTATTGTTACTCATCCTTCTCGGTTCCACTTTTACTATCAATTTCAACTCGTCGTGCATGTATATAACAAAGCAAGAAAAACATAAAAATAATCATGAATTGTATCTGCATCTGAATATAACTTTCATTAGTTGATCAAAGAAGATGGTTCTCTATTTAACTAATTAAAAAGGTTGTGCATGCATCTTATACTTATAAACTCAATTTTAAACCATGGTGGCTTGTTTGATGAATCTTGCACGCAATATATAAAATCAAATCCACAGAAAATATGAATTACAAACTATCATTATTTGTAGGAAAGAAAAAGTGAAGAATGGCGATTGCATCTTTGTCCTGTTTCACACTCTCACTTCACCTATCATTATACATTTATACTAATGTGCAACTCTTCGACTGTACACAAGCTAATCAATAATGTTGTATTGAATCTCATCCATTGATAAGTTAACTATTTTGAGTATATAAGTTCCTAAAAGTTTTCGATCAATTCAATGTACCAAAGTCTAAAAGCAAATACACATCATCAGACATCAGCTAAGTCTAAAACGAATATAAACTTTTAATTAATACCAACAAAATCTACTAGCTATATATATATATATATATTCTAAATATTATTTCATGCATGTGTTCAAAACATGAAGTGCGTAAAATGTTTTGGACTGGTATCCAACATAAGTATGTTGGTATGTGAAGAAAACATGTGAGCATATATTTCATGTTCAGATTATTTCTAGTTTCCATTTTCAATTGATTATGATAGATTTGGAGGAAATAAAATATTTCTTATAAAGTTTTTATCATTAATTTGTTTTATATATATTGATACAAAATATCAAACCTTTGTATCAAGTGTTACGTACATTGATTAGGAAATTACCTTATAAATAAACACTAACTTCCTAAATAATAACAAATAAATATATTCAAAGAAATCTAATAGATGAGAATAGAAAATACTTATCTGTTTCACTTTTTCGATTTATTATATGGATTTATACTAGGGTGGTTGGCCACAGAAAAAAAGAATAATATATGTTGGTGAAAAAAGCAAGTCTATCATTACATCATTAATACATGAGAGAACGACCCAGCATCTTCTAAAGATTAAAGCATAAGAACATGTGGAGTGGAGTATGTATGGGGTGATGTCGAGGACATTCCTCACTGGGGTTAAAATAGAATAAAAACGCTACACGAAAACATTAAAAAAAAAGTTGTGATAAATTAGCAACAAAGAAAAAAAAACATTGGCGCCTGTCTTGTTCCCGTTGCTTTCCCCAATCTTTATCTCCAACTCTCTCTCTCATCTGGTGCTCTTCTCTTATTCCATCGCATGTTCTTGCTTCCCTTGAAGCTAGCTTAGGTTTTCATCATCAGCTTCCCTTTCTGCTCTCTCGATCAGGTAATTCTTGAGCCGAATCTGATTCAAAGGTTAAAGCTTTTTACTTGGGTTTTTCACTGACACACTTGATTGAGCTGAATCTGATTCAAAGGCTAAGGCTTTTGTTTTTTGTTTTCACTGAACACTCTTGATTGAGCTCAGAGATTTCGAAAGATGAAGCCTTGATACTTGTAAAGATGAGGACTTTCTTGTGTGTTTGCTATGGATGATGGGGGAGTGATAAAGTTTGTGGCTTTACACATCTTATTGCTACTTTACTTTCAGACCCTTTTTCATTTTTATTAATAAAAAGCAACTTTTGAGCATTTATCTTCCTTTCTCGATGATATCGATTTTATTGGTTGGAGTGAATCTCACCTTGCTTCAGACTGAAGCAGTTCATGTTTTTGTTTTTCTGTCTGATTGCAGTCTCTGTCTTTTCTCTTTCAGGAGTTTATGATTTACTTTTTTCACGTAGTTGTCAAAGTCTGTTCTGGGTTGGGTGGTTTAATAAGAGGTCTTTTGATTTGACGAATACTTCATTCAGATTTGTTGTTTAGGAGGATTTAGAGGATGTCTCAAAGGAGAGGAGGACATGATCCGCCTCCGCCGCAGAGGCGGATTCTGCGGACTCAAACAGCTGGCAATCTCGGAGAGGCTATGCTGGACAGTGAAGTGGTGCCATCGTCTCTTGTGGAGATTGCTCCCATCCTTCGTGTAGCTAATGAAGTTGAAGCTAGTAACCCTCGTGTTGCTTACTTATGTGAGTTGAACTAATTTAAAAATTTGTGACTTATTCTTGAACAGTCTTTTTAAACAAGGATGCTTCTCTCAGGTCGGTTTTACGCGTTTGAGAAGGCACACAGGCTTGATCCAACCTCAAGTGGTCGTGGTGTTCGCCAGTTTAAGACTGCGCTTCTTCAGCGGTTAGAACGGGTGAATATCACAACTCCCTTTCACTCTGCTTGAGTTTGGTTTCTTATGATTCTTTTGTGTCATGTTTAGTCACCTTATTTGTTTGAACTTGTTCAGGAGAATGAAACAACTCTTGCAGGAAAGCAGAAGAGTGACGCACGCGAAATGCAAAGTTTCTATCAACACTACTACAAGAAATACATCCAGGCTTTGCTCAACGCTGCTGACAAAGCTGACCGGTTTGTGTATTTGGGTCCATGTTTTGTTCTTTGATGTGTTTTCATTCATAATACATAAATGTTTTTTTTGTTTGGCCTTGTAGTGCTCAACTTACAAAGGCATATCAAACTGCTGCTGTTCTCTTTGAAGTCTTGAAGGCTGTTAATCAGACAGAAGACGTGCAAGTGGCTGACGAGGTTAGTACATATATCTTGTAGTATTTATGTCTCGTACTTCTGTTCTTATGCAGGTCTTTCCTTAGACATGCTTTCACAGAGGAAACATCTTGATATTCTCATGAATTAGGTTACCAAATTGTTGGCTCACTTGTTTCTGTTCATCCTTTTTTTTCTTGCTGGTAGATTTTAGAAGCCCACACAAAGGTTGAAGAAAAAAGCCAAATCTACGTGCCTTACAACATTCTACCCCTTGATCCTGATAGTCAAAATCAGGCTATTATGAGATTTCCTGAGGTTAACCAAATAAACATTTCTATTTTATCTTTAGTTGTGTTCTGAGTCAGAATAATTAACACTGTCACACCTCTCTACAGATACAAGCTACAGTTTTCGCACTTCGTAACACTAGGGGTCTACCATGGCCAGCAGGCCACAAGAAGAAACTCGATGAAGACATGCTAGATTGGCTTCAAACAATGTTTGGTTTTCAGGTGATACTAGTGAACATCCTGTTTTTGTTTAGTTGATTATATCTCCATCTGCTTATTTTGATCCAAAACTTAAAATGGCAGAAAGATAATGTTGCCAATCAGAGAGAGCACTTGATTTTGTTACTTGCTAATGTCCACATTCGACAGTTTCCGAGACCTGAACAACAACCAAAGGTATGTTTTCTTTTGATCTTCAGTTAACAGTTTACAATTCATGTGGCTACTTCTCGCTATCTTCACTAACTGTCTAATTTACAATTTCTGCCTTTAGTTGGATGACCGCGCATTGACTATAGTTATGAAGAAACTTTTCAAAAACTACAAAAAGTGGTGCAAGTATTTGGGTCGGAAAAGCAGCCTCTGGTGAGGATTCTCCTTGTAACTTCTCATTTTGTGTTTTCATTTTTTTAAAACATAGAAAAGTGACTTAACGCCTTGTGGTTTTCTACATATTCATCTCCCTTACTCTCATTTGTAGGTTGCCGACGATTCAACAAGAGGTTCAGCAGCGGAAACTGCTATATATGGGACTATATCTCTTAATTTGGGGGGAGGCTGCAAACCTAAGATTCATGCCAGAATGCCTTTGCTATATATATCACCATGTATGTCTTCATTTTCTCCTCTGTGTTAGCCTGAAAGTGAAACATTACATTTTGAATTTACAGAAGAACATGTGAGTTCAATTCTTGGTGAACTTGGCTACTACATAGACGTAGTTATCGACTAGTAAACTCAGGCGAGCTAAAAACGTAATATATAAGGATGAGGAAGTAAACCATGTCCATCGTTGAGTATTAGTGAGGAGTATGTGAATGTTCACATGGTTGAGACAGAAAGAAAATTAAACATCCAGAAACTTTGTAAAACATATTTGACATTTACTAGGAACTTTTTCCTACTTGTGTTTAAATCCGAGTTTAAATGTTATCTTCTGAATTTGTTTAGATGGCTTTTGAATTGTATGGAATGTTGGCTGGGAGTGTTAGTCCAACGACAGGGGAGCATATAAAACCTGCATATGGAGGTGACGATGAAGCTTTCCTACAGAAAGTAGTGACTCCTATATACAAGACAATAGCTCAGGTGACTTGTTCTGGTTCATCAGTCTTGACCATTTTTACCTTCTTTTGTTGTCTTCCGGTTCCATTTCCTCCATTTTTCATCATCATATTTCGTGAACTGTAGGAAGCAAAGAGAAGTAGAGGAGGAAAGTCGAAGCATTCTGAATGGAGAAACTATGATGACTTAAATGAGTATTTTTGGTACAATGCAGATGATTACCTTTTGAAATGTCAGGTCTTTTAGAGTTCTTCATGACTGGATCTTCTTGTTTTTCCAACTCGTAGGTCAGTTCGGTGCTTTCGGTTAGGGTGGCCTATGCGAGCTGATGCTGATTTCTTTTGTCAGACAGCTGAGGAACGTCGACTTGACAAAAGTGAGGTAGGGTAGAAGAAACTAGGCTCATTACTTTTTGTTGTTTCAACTTCTTGTGTTTTTGTCATATACTATTAACTAAATGTTTGGTATCAAACTAAATTTGTATATACCCGCGTAAATTCTCAAGTTTTTTGTCCCAAGAATTTCATGGTTGATGTTCACAATGAAGCAGGACAAACCAAAAACTGGAGATCGATGGATGGGCAAAGTTAACTTTGTTGAGATACGCTCCTTCTGGCATATATTTAGAAGTTTCGATAGAATGTGGAGTTTCTATATCCTGTCTTTGCAGGTACGGCTAGTAATTTTCAATTAAATTCAGTCTCCAAACTTGTACTTTCTTGTCCTGACATGTAGTTTGATGTATTTTTCTTGTGTAGGCAATGATCATAATTGCTTGGAATGGATCAGGGGATTTGGGCGCCATCTTTCAAGGTGATGTCTTCCTAAAGGTTTTGAGCATCTTCATTACGGCAGCTATACTAAAGCTTGCACAAGGTAATGATTCGTCAACTTATACCACTTTCATGTGTTTTATATGTAAATATCCAGCAATCTACACGTCTTCACTTTATCTCAATCATAGTAGCTATATTTCTCTGTTTCTGCATTTCTTGACATGCTCTTCCCTTTCTCTGAAATGGTTGCCAAATTTTCAGCTGTTCTTGATATAGCTCTGAGTTGGAAATCAAGACATAGCATGTCATTCCATGCGAAGCTCAGATTCATCTTGAAGGCAGTTGCAGCTGCAGTATGGGTTGTACTCATGCCAGTAACTTACGCATACAGCTGGAGAAGCCCTTCCGGTATTGCGGAAACCATAAAGAACTGGTTGGGGGGACACAGCGGTTCCTCACCTTCCCTTTTCATTATGGTCATTCTTATCTACTTATCCCCAAACATGCTCTCTACACTGCTTTTCGTGTTCCCATTCATCCGACGTTTTCTTGAAAGATCTGACATTAAAATAGTGATGTTGATGATGTGGTGGTCTCAGGTACTTTATTCATAAATCTTTAATAAGTCGCTAGTTCATGAATGCTATTTAAGAAGGTCTCTAATATTGATTCTGTTTCTTGGTTATGCAGCCGAGGCTATACATAGGAAGGGGTATGCATGAGAGTGCATGGTCGCTTTTTAAGTAAGACTGGAAAAACTTGTATGCTACGGTTATAATTAATGTTTGATTGTCTTACAACGCAGTGCTAACGAGGTTTTGTTAATGATATCTAGGTACACGATGTACTGGGTTGTCCTTCTGATATCAAAGCTTGCGTTCAGTTATTATGCTGAGGTACCATATTCTGCACATATCTTGAATGTATTTTTTCCTAATATAACAAGAGAAATAAGTAAGGAGCATATAAAAATGAAGACATTCTTCACTAACAGCCGTTGAGATAATTCTAGTGAGATTTTCATTAATCCATAGATGTATTTATGTTTTTCGTACTTTTTATTCTTGGAGCAGATTAAACCTCTTATCGTTCCAACCAAAGATATCATGCGAGTTCATATATCAGTTTACCGCTGGCACGAGTTTTTCCCTCATGGTATGTTTAGTAGTATGTAGGTACAGTATTTAATCATTCCATAATAAATTATTAACTAATTTAGTTGTGTTTTTTCTTTTATTTCAGCAAAGAATAATTTGGGTGTTGTTATCGCGCTCTGGTCACCTGTCATTCTTGTGAGTTTGCCACAGCTCTCCCTGTCGTATGCTTCCTTTCTATGCCTCCCCTATGCTAACTTTTCATTTACAGGTTTATTTCATGGACACACAAATATGGTATGCTATAGTATCAACTCTGGTTGGAGGATTAAATGGAGCTTTTCGACGTCTTGGAGAGGTTTATACATGCTTTTTTTTATTGCAAATAGAACTTAGTTATTACATGATAAAGTGGCATGCTCTCATTTCTTGAGTTTCCCTAAAAAACAATGTATGCAAAGAAGTTTATTTCATTTGCAGATCCGAACACTAGGAATGTTGAGGTCTAGATTTCAGTCCTTACCAGGGGCCTTTAATGCTTGCTTGGTTCCAAATGAGAAAAGCGAAACTACAAAGAAAAGAGGGATTAAGGCGACTTTCTCCCGCAAATTTGATCAGGTCTGCTTACAATGAAACATGACACAAACCAGTTATAAAAAATGTTTGTTCTCCTAATAACTTCTTCTGGATAGAGCTCCATTTGAAGTTTTGTTATATTCTGTTTCAGATTCCATCTAGTAAAGACAAGGAGGCTGCACGGTTTGCTCAGATGTGGAACAAGATCATCAGTAGTTTCCGTGAAGAGGATTTGATTAGCAATAGGTTGACTGTGCCTTTAAATTTTGTTCCTCTTCACCAAAATGATTGCGCTATTATTTATTGAAGAGTTCAGTGATAATGATAATTAATACGCAGGGAAATGGAACTGCTTCTTGTGCCATATTGGGCTGACCCTGATTTGGATCTTATCCGCTGGCCACCCTTTCTGCTAGCCAGTAAGGTGAGCTTTATCTTGGTCTTTCAGTATAATCTTAAGTTTGTCTTTCTATTGTTTTCTTGATTACTCTTGTTATTAATGTGGTAGATCCCAATAGCTCTGGATATGGCGAAAGATAGCAATGGAAAAGATCGTGAACTGAAAAAGAGATTGAGTATAGACAGTTACATGACTTGTGCAGTTAGAGAGTGCTATGCCTCTTTTAAGAATCTCATAAACTTCTTGGTTGTTGGGGAACGTGAAAGACAGTGAGTTTTATAGAGTTAATGTGTTTAATCTCGGAAAATACATTTTACTTTTCTAATTTATTTGTCTTGTGCAGGGTCATTAACGAAATTTTTGACAAGATTGATGAATATATAGCAAACGAAACACTGATAGAGGCGTTGGACTTGAGTGCGCTTCCCGATCTGTATGGTCAGTTTGTTCGACTAATTGAATATCTGGTAAGTCTTGTAGCGATACCATGTTGAATACCTCTGCAACTTTGGGGTGAATAATAACGGAAATTTGTGCTACTTGCAACAGATGGATAACAAAGAGGAGGACAAGGACCAGATTGTTATTGTGTTGTTGAACATGTTAGAAGTGGTGACAAGAGACATAATGGACTACGAGGTGCCAAGGTAAGATCATTTCAGTTAGGCTTTTCTTGAGTGGGTTGATCAATATTGTTTGAAGCACACTTATCCAAAGTCTTCTTTCTATAGCTTGCTAGAGACAGCCCACAATGGAACTTATGTCAAGTACGACGTAATGACCCCTCTTCATCAACAGAAAAAATATTTCAGCCAACTTCGGTTCCCTGTGTACTCTCAAACAGAAGCATGGAAAGAAAAGGTAAGTTTTCTCCTTTACATTCATCCATTTGCGTCATTGTTGTTTCTGTGATGTTGGTGCATTTGATGTCTTTCGCCTGAGGACCTTCTAAGTTATCTATTTGCTTTCCTCTTTCTCATTGTGCAGATCAAGAGGCTTCATCTTTTACTTACTGTCAAAGAGTCAGCTATGGATGTACCGTCCAACTTGGAAGCTCGAAGGCGTCTTACTTTCTTTTCAAACTCTCTATTCATGGAAATGCCAGATGCACCCAAGATCCGCAACATGCTTTCTTTTTCGTATGTTCCATCCTCTTTCAACTTAAGTTTTGGCCATATTTTGCATGTGCATGTATGAATGAATGTTCTGGATTGAGGAAGAAACTCTGTTTCCATCATATGCGACATTTCTCCGTATTACAACAACTTATTGTCTATGCTGTTGATTTTCCATAGGGTCCTAACACCATACTATCAAGAGGATGTTCTTTTCTCCATTTTTGGTCTGCAGCAGCAAAATGAAGATGGAGTCTCTATTCTCTTTTACTTGCAGAAGATCTTTCCAGGCATTTTAACCTTTTTTCCATTTGTTCTTGACATTCTAATTGTAATCTGGAGTTTTATCATGTCAACTGAGTATGTGCTTTATCTCAGATGAGTGGACAAACTTTCTGGAAAGAATTAAATGTGGCAGCGAGGACGAAATCAGAGCAAGAGAAGACTTGGAAGAGGAGCTTCGTTTGTGGGCATCTTACAGAGGTCAAACACTGACCAAAACTGGTATGTGGTCTTTATCTTAGTTTTTGGCCAGGGAAACTCTGCTTCTCGATTTAGCTCTGTGATATTATGTTTGCATTATACATGTTGTGACTGATTTTGATAAACCAGTGCGAGGCATGATGTATTACCGAAAGGCTTTTGAGCTCCAGGCTTTCCTTGATATGGCAAAGGATGAAGGTGCCTCTCGAAACATTGTTATGATAACTTCTGCTCGTAGACCCTGTGAAAAATTACTGAATCTGCTTTTTGTTCTGTTTAAGAATTAATGAAAGGGTACAAGGCTCTTGAGTTAACTAGTGAAGACACATCAAAGAGCGGAAAGTCACTCTGGGCTCAGTGTCAAGCACTTGCTGATATGAAATTTACCTTCGTGGTTTCATGCCAACAATATAGTATCCAGAAGAGATCTGGTGACCAACGTGCTAAAGACATCTTGAAACTCATGACCACGTATGTCTTCTTCAGTTGTGTTGTTATTTCATTCTAGATGCTTGAGTTGAATGTACTGTTTCTGTTTGGCAGGTACCCATCTCTGCGTGTTGCTTATATCGATGAGGTTGAGCAGACACATAAAGACAGCTATAAAGGGGCAGATGACAAAATTTATTACTCTGCTCTTGTCAAAGCTGCTCCCCAGACCAAACCTATGGATTCTTCAGAATCTGTGCAAACACTGGACCAGGTATAAAATTCAAAATAACTCGATGTATAATGCCTAGAAAAACTTTAAAATTTGCTGCTCATATTATTTCTGTAAGTACAGGGTCTAGAGTATATAATCATATGAATTTTTCATCTGGTACTCTCTTTGTTGCTCCAGTTTCGAAGACCTGAGTTTATATTTCTTCCTGCAGGTCATATATCGGATTAAGCTACCAGGACCTGCAATTCTAGGAGAGGGAAAGCCGGAGAATCAGAATCATGCTATCATTTTTACTCGTGGAGAAGGGTTACAGACAATAGACATGAACCAGGTGTGCCAACAAATTTTCATTTGGTCTTGGCTTAGTACCCTAGTTAATCTCATCATACTCGTAGTTAGAATTTTGATCTAAATTTTCGATCAACAGGATAACTACATGGAGGAAGCTTTCAAAATGAGGAACTTGCTGCAAGAGTTTCTTGAAAAGCATGGAGGCGTAAGAACCCCTACAATACTTGGACTTAGAGAGCATATTTTCACTGGAAGGTATTACAGTATGATCTTGTACTGCCATTTAGACAGTCACTTTGGTATTCCTGTGCGAAATGATTTCATACTTGTCTCGTTTCTTGTGGCAGTGTTTCTTCTCTTGCATGGTTTATGTCAAATCAGGAGAACAGTTTTGTTACTATTGGACAGAGAGTGCTAGCTAGCCCCTTGAAGTAAGTTATTTTCTCCTGTTGTGAAATTTCTAAAGGATATTACGATTTGTAATGGTCAAAGTTGACCTTTTGTTTCGACTCCTCCAGGGTACGATTCCATTATGGACATCCAGATGTTTTTGATCGGCTGTTTCACCTTACTAGAGGTGGTGTCTGCAAAGCCTCTAAGGTTATCAACCTAAGTGAAGACATATTTGCAGGCAATTGCTTCAACTCTTTTTTATGATCTGGTTCGATACTTTTTTTCTAAATTGTTTTCTCATACCTTTGCTGTTTCAGGTTTCAACTCTACTCTACGTGAAGGCAATGTGACTCATCATGAGTACATACAAGTTGGTAAAGGGAGAGATGTGGGACTCAACCAGATTTCAATGTTTGAGGCAAAGATAGCTAACGGAAACGGGGAACAAACTTTAAGTCGTGACTTATACAGACTAGGACACCGATTTGATTTCTTCCGTATGCTTTCTTGTTATTTCACTACAATTGGGTTCTATTTCAGTACCATGGTAGGTCAAAACTCTGCTTTATTTTATCTCACAGTCAGTATGATGTCTGAAACATTACTTGTGTCTTGCTTACAGTTAACGGTGCTTACGGTCTATGTGTTCCTATATGGGCGTTTGTATCTCGTCCTTAGTGGTCTTGAAGAAGGATTGAGCAACCAAAAAGCTTTTCGTTCCAACATGCCTCTTCAAGCAGCACTTGCTTCTCAATCATTTGTGCAAATTGGTTTCTTAATGGCCTTACCTATGATGATGGAGATTGGTCTGGAGAGGGGATTCCACAACGCCTTAATCGACTTTGTACTGATGCAGTTACAACTCGCTTCTGTGTTCTTCACATTCCAGCTCGGCACAAAAACTCATTACTACGGTAGAACGTTGTTTCATGGAGGCGCGGAATACAGAGGCACTGGGCGTGGTTTTGTGGTGTTCCATGCCAAGTTTGCTGAAAACTACAGGTTTTACTCGCGCAGCCATTTTGTGAAGGGTATTGAGCTGATGATTCTCCTGCTGGTGTATCAGATATTTGGCCATGCCTACAGAGGCGTAGTTACATATATTCTGATTACTGTTTCGATATGGTTCATGGTGGTGACTTGGCTGTTTGCTCCTTTCTTGTTCAATCCTTCTGGTTTTGAGTGGCAAAAGATTGTTGATGATTGGACAGACTGGAACAAGTGGATATATAACCGAGGAGGAATCGGTGTTCCTCCAGAGAAGAGTTGGGAGTCTTGGTGGGAGAAGGAGATAGGGCATCTTAGACACTCTGGAAAACGCGGTATCATCCTTGAGATTGTTTTGGCTTTGCGCTTCTTTATTTTCCAATATGGACTCGTTTATCAACTCAGCACTTTTGAACAGCAGAATCAAAGTTTGTGGGTGAGAGAAACTTACTCAACTCATGTTGCTCTTCTTATCTACTGAATCTTGTAGTTTGTCATAAACTAAATTTTGAATGTTTTGCAGATATATGGAGCTTCATGGTTCGTGATCTTGTTCATTTTACTCATTGTGAAGGTATGGTAACATTCATTTTACATTTTGAAGTGTGCTCAGTCGAGATCTGTTTTAAGCTGAATCTAATGGTAACTAAACTAATCACAGGGTTTGGGTATGGGAAGGAGACGGTTCAGCACAAACTTCCAGCTACTCTTCAGGATCATCAAGGGTCTTGTGTTCCTCACATTCCTTGCAATCCTCATTACTTTCATAGCTCTTCGCCTCTTAACACCTAAAGACATCTTCCTTTGTATGCTCGCTTTCATGCCAACCGGATGGGGAATGTTACTTGTAAGTTGCTCCATTAAACTCCTCAACAAAGGTTTTAAGACATCTTTGTGTTTGTCTGGTAATGAATGATCTTTAATTAATTCAAAACATTCGTTTTTATCCACAGATTGCACAAGCATGTAAGCCTCTGATTCAACGGCTAGGGATCTGGTCATCGGTTCGGACATTAGCTAGAGGCTATGAGATTCTGATGGGTTTGCTTTTGTTCACTCCGGTAGCGTTCTTGGCTTGGTTCCCGTTCGTGTCCGAGTTTCAGACAAGAATGCTCTTTAACCAAGCGTTTAGTAGAGGCTTGCAGATTTCACGTATCCTTGGTGGCCAAAGAAAAGACCGATCTTCTAAGAACAAAGAGTGAAACTAAAATCATTTTAAGCAAAACAAACTTGTGTGTATATAATATTGCTGTGTAGATTAGATACCAACCATAATGCCCAGTTACATATTCGATATTACCAAATAATCTAGATATTCCTACGTTTGTTTTCTGCCCTTTTGGTCTATGAGAGTTTAGCTCAAGAAAACATCATATCAGTTACTAACTTAGCAATAAAATTTTCAATAATTTATCACATCATTAACATTTTTAGTTGTCTTTTATTTAAGAACAACGTAAAACATTATTACAAACACAACTACTATAACCCATTGCTAGTAGCTTCATATCATACATATTTTTGTTTTTTCGGATATTATTATGGATACAAGGTAAAGAATCCCCGCGATATCGCGTGGGAATTTATTTTATAAAAATAAAATAGTTATAATTTGTTTTTACATAAAACTATCTACTTTTATTTTTATTTTTTTACACGAAACTATAACTTATGGATATTGTTGAATAAAAAAATGAAGTTAGTAGACAAGACTAGACAATAGGAGTGAATTCGAGCAACTTCTTAGAAAAAAGCCATGGTTGAATAACTATAACTGAGTTAAACATCCTGCTCGTGCCATCAGGTTGAATCACTTCAATCTTTAGATAGTATTTGATACCAGCCACGACCTGTTTCTGAGCCGACACAACTCGTTTAAATTCCAACGGATTCAACGCAGCGTTTGATTGCTCGTTCTGTTCTTGTTTATTGAATTGTTTCACGCAGTACCTGTTGCGTCACACATAGTCACATCACATTTCTAATTCAATATAAAACGAAATATGGTGGATGTGTCTATGTATGCATGCATATATACACCTTCCAAGTTCTTGAATCTCCATGTTGTTTCGAATGTTGACAACATCTGACTTCCCTCCGAGAACGGCGGAGTTCACCGATGGAGTCACGACGGTGATCACTAGAAACCCTAACAGTGACAATCTAATAAGAGAGACTTGTGACATTGTGCTTCTAACTTTTTGTCTTTTTTTCCTTCGGCTTTAGTTTGATATTTTGTTGTTTATATAGAGAATTTAGGTTTGAGTTTGTTGGTGTTGTGGTTGGGTGTACGTGAGTGGGTTCCATGCTATAGGCACCTTCGAAGTTCCGCATCTTTTAAGTTTTACTTTCATCAACACGTGAAGTGAGTCCCACCATTTTAACGTATGTAGGTGTGCATAATCGGATCGAGTTGTCCAACGATAAGTTTAGAATATTTCTGTGATTTGTTAAATAAATGGAATATTATAACAATTATAACATTTTATTTGATTTTATTACATCTGAAAATATAAATATTCGTTGTTTTATGAATTAAACAAATACTAATATCTAATCTATTTTATTAGAAACAAAGTAAATTACATATATCGATGTTTTAAAAAGGCACATCCGATCTACCAACTTCTCCAGAAACTAGCAGTACAATATTGAGAATGCTACTACAATGGTCTTTCTCTTCCATCATTTTATATTTGACGATCCATGTCGAACATAGAGAGAGAGGGAAAAAAGTCAAATACTACACGCAAATAACGATGTATTTTATTATATTTGTATACAGGTGTGATTATCAGATAGAATAAGCAATTTTCATATAGAATGTTGATTTTTAACGAATG
The DNA here is from genome assembly GCA_905132765.1 of Moricandia arvensis. NCBI lineage: Eukaryota > Viridiplantae > Streptophyta > Magnoliopsida > Brassicales > Brassicaceae > Moricandia > Moricandia arvensis. The sequence goes on along the minus strand of CAJHQP010000633.1, from coordinate 76,428 downwards.
ATTTATTGATTTATAATCTATGATAGTTGTCTCAGAAATTAATAATATACATACGGCCGGTGGATCAAATAGCATTTCCTCATTATAGACTTATTTCTTTATTTGTATATAAACCTTCTTACTAAATGTTTGCCACCGTGCTTTGCATGTTTACTTTTGGCAAAACACTATTGGTTAGTTAACCTTTGGTTCAATCAATTAGAGATTATTTTGAACCTTCGTTAGGAAATAGTAGCGACAAAACATATGCTGCTTGATGTATGGCATTATTTGACACAAAAGGTCTAAGCTAAACTTAAACATATTCTGGTTTAAGTTATGGTGTTCATCTTTCTTCGAGTAGATATATGTCCCTTTATCGTAATCATTACTACATGAAGGAGGAATGATTTTTCTAAAGTAAATATAATCCTTTCTAGTGGCCCACGCCATTACAGGATTTTTAAGTCTCCACTTAAGGACTCTTGGTTATGCTAGTCGATCACGTTCAGTGGTCGGAGACTGGGTTATAAAAAAAAAAAATCCTTTCATGCTGTTATGTTCATGAGTAAGCCTATTTGCACCTTTTAGACCATGGTTATCGGAGAGAGAAGGAGAGGTTTTTAGTGGGTTTTTAAATGAGAAAGTTCACAAAAAAAAAAAAAAAACTGATTCTTAAAATCGTGTATTAAAGATCGGTAATAAAGTTTTTTTTACTACTGTTCGTGGGCTCTACCATCCACTATTACTTTTTTTTAATTAAGAAAAATACCCTTAATGGATTTTAGAGATAATCATAGTCTTATATGGTTTTATTTAGTTGGCTCGAATACTAATTCCTTATATCAAATACAGCAAAACTTAATTAAATAATTTATATGTTCTTAAGTTATTTTTAATTTTCCTATAAATCATAAAATAACATTTAACTATCTATGTCTATATATATGGAAAACAATACGAATTCTGAGAAATCTGGGGTTTATAGGGCGTCTCCGCCATGATATCACAACGGCAGAACGACACGGAAGATTGTAAGCGCTCCAAGAACTCGTCGAATGTAAGATTAGACTCATTACATATTGATCTCCTTATCGAGATATTCTCAAGATTCCCGACCAAAGATAAAGCAAAGTATATAGCTAGATGTCGTTGCGTATCGAAGCTCTGGGCCTCCCTTCTTTGCCGTGGCGAGTTCACTGACTTGTTGTTCTTGACCAAACCTTCTGCTCGTCCACAGCTCTTGTTCGTATGCCAAAAACATAGCGAGCTGCTCTTCCTCTCTTCACCTCAGCCTCATGATCTTGACGAGAACTCGTCTCTTGTAACCGCTAGTTTTCTTATGCAAGTCCCCTTCAGCTTTTCCAACGCAAGATTTAGTTCTATCAACGGCTTCCTCTGCCTTAGACTTAGAGACGATACCGTAAAGGGAAAGAAAAGCGCGTTCATATGTAACCCTAGCACGGGACAACGCTTACCTTTACCGAAGATGAAGACGGTTGGGCAGAAGAGTTATTTTGGGTATGATCCTATTGGGAAACAATACAAGTTATTGTCCATGACCTCGTCTAATGAAAAATATAATGGGAACTGGAAGGAGTATCGAGTTCTAACACTAGGAACTCAAAAGCTCTCATGGAGAAGGATGGAATGTTGTGTGCCTCATTGTCCTGTACAGAATGAGATATGCATCAATGGTGTTTTGTATTATAGAGCCAACCGAGACGGTTTCACAAAGGTTACTATGGTAGTTTGCTTTGATTTTAGGTCTGAGAAGTTCAGTTTTATGAAAGTCACTGAAAGTTTCAGTAAAGCAGTGGATCATAAAGCAACTTTGATAAACTATAATGGTAAATTAGGTTCACTCAGGTGGGAAGAGCATTACTCTCTTAGTAGAGGAACCGGAAGTTTTGTCTTGTGGGTTCTACAAGACGCCGAGAAACATAACTGGTCCAAGCATGTTCATGTGTTGCCTCCTTTGGGGATTGAGTTAGGTGGGACGGCCGAGTTGTACTTCGTTGGAGTGATTGGTGCAGATGAAATTGTGTTGTCGCTGGACATTCTGACTAATCCTTTCCACCTCTTCTACTACAATATCAAGAGAAAAAGTCTCGTTAGAGTTGAAATCCAAGGAATAGAAGCGTTCAAGGGTGGTAGAGTTCGAACGCTTCTAAACCATGTAGAGAATGTGAATCTTATGTAACTGTTTTTTTTATGACTTTATGATTTGTAACAGAGCTACTTTGGCTCTTAAACTACAGTTCTCATAATAACGATCATAGTTTCATATAGCCACTGGTTTGTGTAGTTATAACCACAAAGAGAAATGGTTTGTTCTTAGCTAAAAGTTAACTTTATAAACTCTCCTTTACCTTGCAATGTGTGACCGTCTAAGTTCAGTTGTTTCTATAATTGATCATGTAAATTCTCTATAATTGATGAAAAGGCCAAGTACTTGGTTGAATAAACTTTTGACAGGACAATGTAGAGAATTTTAGGTTGAGTTTTTTGTAAATTTAAAACTTCATAATTAAATATTAATATAAATATATATATATATATATATATATGTGTATTTTGAAAATTCTTAGAACTAGAACTTTCCATTGAGAATGCTTTAATACATCACAAGAAGAAAAAATGGAACAGAGTTTATTTCATATTTTGCATATAGATCACACACAATAGTATATATAACCTTAATTAATATTTTTGTTGATCAATTACTTCAAAGGATCAGAAGGCAAGAAACTAAACATGACCATATCTCTTACACTTCCTTTCATAATTATAAACTTCCTCATCACACCTTCTCTAATAAACCCAACTTTTTCAAGAACCCTTTGAGACCCCACATTGTCCACGTCCACTAAAGCCTCAAGCCTCTCAACCTCCGGCATCTCCTTGAATATCTCCGCCGTCACTAGCCTCACCGCCTCCGTAGCGTACCCTTTTCCCCAATACTTTCTCGCTAGCACATAACCGATCTCTTTCCTGATGTTATCGACCGGCATGATCAAGATGTAGCCGATGGGACGGTCGTCCTCTAAACAAATGGCTCGGAGCCATGGGTGTGTCAAGACCGACTCGGTTATGTATTTGATGGCTTCTTCTCGGCTCGTGCAAGGCTCCCAGGAGCAGAAGCGTGCGACTTTAGCGTCTGTGGCCCAAACCATGTAGTCGTCTACGTCGGAAAGAGTCATTGGTCGGAGTGATATTCTTCCTGGCGGCGATGAAACCACCACCGTTGGTTGAGTCTCGTTTGAGTCCATCTCTATTTAGTATAATGCTAGTTTGAGATATCACATTATAACGTCAATGTAATATCTTTATAATTTATATACACGCCCGCTTAGCATGAAAACTCGAATATTGCTTCTTGCTTTAGAGTAAAATAAAGTTAGTGGTAATATTATATTGTATAGTCGATTAAAATTATTGAATGATGCCATGAAAGAAGATGACGTGTCAACGTGTTAATGGCTGGTTGTCAATTCTGACCTTTGACTTTGGACACTTACTTGGTTGCCAAACAAAACATATATCAGGATTTGGAACCTGCCCGGGTTGCTTCCAAAACTTTTTTTTTCAAAGTGGTCAGTGGTCACAGTAAATGATTTGCTACTGTTGTTAATAATTGTGGTGACTGTGTCGTCGGTAGTAGTCAACGCAAGACTCAACATGTTGTGAAACTCGATTTACCCAACGTTAACAAATTTTACTTTTATTTCATCTATTCTTGTTAAAAATACTAGTTTTACCTTGGGTAAATTTTCGAGTTTTATTTTAATATTTACAAAAAAAACAAATAAATTATCGAGAAAATGTTAACAAGAATACCCAACATTAAATTTGTTAAAAATCCTAGTTTTACACAACGTTGGATAAAACTAGTATTTTATCCAATGTTAACAAATTTTACTTTAACAGATTTTTTTTATCGAAGTGTAGCTAGAAATTATTGTTTTCTCGTAACATCTCAGTACACATTATTTATTGTATTTAATTTTCTTTAATTCTTCTTTACACTATTTTAAAATTTTAACAATCAATATAAACTTGCATTCTTATAAGATACTGAATCTTTGTTTTCATTTTATGAAGTGGTAGACAAAGAGGAACGTATTCTGAAAGTTTGTACATAGTTATGCTGTAAATTAGCAAATAAGTTACAACAAAATGAGAAGAAAAATAGAGCATCATACCAAAATTATACAATGTTATTTCATAACACAAAGCAAAATACAAATTGGATGGTCTATACTCTATACACATATTTATCAAACAAAAGTTCGATCGATGCAAAACTAATGTGGTATTGAAGCTTCTTTAGGGAAATGTTCGCTTAGCTTCTTACTAATTCTCACAAATTCCTAAGGTAATATCATGATACGTTGTTATAGACAGATTCCCAGTGTAATTTGTAATAAATAAAAAGAAGCACTAAAACAAAGAAAAAAAAAAAACAGAAGTTGCATTGTTGCTCGAGTTGTTGAATATTATACGCACTTAACCATCAGGGTCATGGATCTATGATTGATGAGTTGCCTCTCGTGGGATGCCCATAATGTAACACAAAGGATGTAACATGTTTGGTCATTTTCCTAACTAGACGATTCATTGTTTTGAATAGTTAGTGTAAGTTTTTTTAATTGGAAGATTACTCAACAAATAGAGGTTCTTATAAGAGACTTATTGTCGAGAAAAATAGATGAAAATAAGTATATATAATATATTATGTACATATCTACTTATGCAACAGTTTGTTTCTTTGGAAATTATGTCTATTGACTTTGTATTTATTGGATTAACTCAGACATTGTATTATAAGCTTGCTATTTTAAATTGAATTAGATTTCTAATTTCCTCAAAAATAATAAAAACAGAACATACTTCCAATAAAAAAACCAATAATATAGTAATAAGAATTTGTTGAAATTTTATCAAAATTTATCATTTTTCTCTCCCTCACTCTTTTTTTTCTTTATTGTCTTTTTTTTATTTATTCATCTATTTATTTTAATGCTAAGAGATTTTATACTGCCTACAATAATGTCTTTAACACAAATAAGGAATAAATTGGATAAAAAATATAGAATTATCCAGAGGGCAAGGAGACTCGATAATAGCTAAAGACAAGGAGGAGTGTTCATTAAAAAGCCTTAAATTAACAAAATTTATTTTTTAATGGCGTCTCGCAATCTTTTCTCCATCCCAACAATCTCACCTTCTCAAATCACACTCTCCCCATTCACCTTCCTCCCCAGACGACGCCTCGCCATCACCGCCCGATCCCACCGCCGGAAGATTCGCAGGAGACCTCCGGATAGGAGAGACATGTCCTCCATAGTTTCAATCCCGGAGCTTCCCCGCAGAAGGGATTCAGAGGAATCTCTGCTTCTCGATTCCAGAATTAGTAAGTTCCATCGAAAGGTTCACACTTTTGATGAATTTCTTATGATTCATGAACTGGGTTACTTTTAGATTCTCGTATTAGTAAGTTTCGTCAATTTCTTAACGTGGGTACATTGAAAGGTAGTGACTTGGTTCGTAAAGATTCAAACTTGTGAGTAGTTTCGTATGATTCATGAACTGGGTACTTGTCTTTCTCTAAATGTGTTGTTGTATGTATAGGTGTAGCTGAAGGAGATACAGTGAAGACAGATGTTGAAGGAGCCAGAGATGTTTCTATTAGAACACAGACGCGTAAAGGAAGAAACTTTAGTAGCAGAAAAAAAGTTTTCGGTGTTGAGTTATCGCCAGACAATTTTGCTGTAGCAATGGTTTATTTTGTTCAAGGTGTTTTGGGACTCGCAAGGCTCGCTGTTAGTTTCTATCTAAAAGATGACTTGCATCTTGATCCTGCTGAGGTATGTCCTTGTAATGTTATGCATAGGAGAGATAGATTGAAAAGCTTTATAGGCTGACAATATTGTATACCTATTGACTAGACAGCTGTGATAACGGGGCTTTCTTCATTGCCATGGCTTGTTAAGCCTCTCTACGGATTTATCAGGTATGGCTTGTACTTGGTAGCATTATTTATTTATGTGTGGAAGGAATATTGTGTGACAAGTAGCATAGTTCTAAGGTACTTGGTCCGTTTTGCAGTGATTCTGTTCCTCTTTTCGGCTACCGAAGGAGGTCATATCTAGTTCTCTCGGGACTTCTTGGTGCATTTTCGTGGAGCTTGATGGCTGGTTTTGTTGACAGTAAATATAGTGCTGCTTCTTGTATACTTCTTGGTTCCCTCTCTGTCGCCTTTTCTGATGTTGTAAGTTTTCTAACCCATTACATGGTTTAGTTGGCTCTAGTTAACTTTTTGGATCAAATGCATATTGAATTGTTGGGTTGTTATAGGTAGTAGACTCAATGGTGGTTGAACGTGCTCGTGGTGAGTCACAAAGCGTGTCGGGATCTCTGCAGTCCTTATGCTGGGGATCCTCAGCCTTTGGTGGAATTGTGAGTTCCTACTTTAGCGGTTCCCTGGTGGAATCATATGGTGTGAGGTACAGTCCCTTGAAAGAAGCTTTCCTTTTTTCTGTATCATGTGTCGTAGATAACTAACTTGATGGCATTGTAAAAGCTGTTACACCTCAGGTTTGTATTCGGGGTGACAGCTTTACTACCTTTGATAACTTCAGCAGTTGCTGTTCTCGTCAACGAACAACGTGTGGTCAGACCAGGGCCAATGCAGAAAGAGAACCTAACCTTGGTCAATCCTGGCTTTCTTCAGACCTCAAAGCAGAACATGATTCAGCTATGGAATGCCATTAAGCAACCGAATGTGTTTCTCCCAACTTTATTTATCTTCTTATGGCAAGCCACGCCACACTCTGATTCTGCAATGTTTTACTTCACGTATGTTCTCTTCCACTTGGTTCACTGGGATGGTAGTTACTTACGTTGCTAGCTAATGCTTACCTGGTTGAAAACTATCTCTCAGAACGAACAAGCTTGGCTTTACTCCAGAGTTTCTAGGAAGAGTTAAACTTGTGACCTCAATTGCTTCGTTGCTTGGAGTAGGACTGTACAATGGCTTCCTCAAAACTGTTCCGTTGAGAAAAATCTTTCTCGTGACAACCATTTTCGGAACAGGTCTTGGGATGACTCAGGTTGGTCTCTCTTACCTCTTCTTTTAAAGAAGAACCTTTAATCTTCTATATTAGTAACCCTTTGTCACTGCTCTTATGTCTTGCAGGTTTTACTCGTGACTGGTTTTAACAGGCAGTTGGGAATAAGCGACGAGTGGTTTGCAATCGGAGACTCTCTAATCCTCACAGTTCTTGCGCAGGTACTTTTCTCAACATTATGGAGTGTGTTAGTATCAATGCACTGGCTACTTAAAACCAAACTCTGTCACAGGCTTCTTTCATGCCGGTTCTTGTGTTAGCGGCGAGATTGTGTCCAGAAGGAATGGAAGCAACTCTCTTTGCTACACTCATGTCAATCTCCAATGGAGGCAGTGTTCTTGGTGGACTTATGGGAGCAGGGCTGACTCAAGTGTTTGGCATCACAAGAGACAGTTTTGATAACCTATCAACGCTTATTATCTTGTGCAATCTTAGCTCGTTGCTTCCTCTGCCTCTACTCGGTCTGTTGCCAAAAGATTCTCCAGACAATGTTGCTAAGGATGAAGCAGACATAGAGATGAAATCTAATTGAGGAAGATGATGATCTTGTCATACCTTTTGGGGTTGTGCATTCAGTTCCCACCCCTTGTGGTTACTTGAGAAGAATGAAGCAAGACTTTAGGTAGAAAACTATTTTCATTTACCTCATCATGTAACCAAAATGTTGTCCATTTACAAAGAAGAAAAAAAACTACAATATAATAGCAACTGTGACATTACACTGTTCTTAGTTATCGGTTTGGCTTGTCATGGCTTGGTTTTTGATCATCTAACTCTCGATTCAACAATGTATTAAAATTAAAGTTTATTGAAACGCATATTTTCCCCTGGGAGCTTCTGATGAGTGAATTGGCTTGAGAATTAAATATGAGCAATATAACATCAAACGTTGTTGTCCCAAACATAAATCTCAAGACATGTCCACTAAACAAGTATTAAATAACAAAGAACAAAGAAAACAAGAGGAAGTAGCATCTTAAATCTGACTTGGCTGATTTTAGTTAGATTCAATATGCTTCTTGACGATGTTGAGTGCAGTTGTCTCCTCACCGTAATCCTGTAACAGTGAACAAATAGCAGCACGAATAAATAACCAGACACAAGTCAAAAACATTATACAAGATCCATGGATCAAGAAAAATACCTTGACAACAAGGCACGAGCATCCAACAACCTTCCTTGCATTGCCCTCTGAATCAATCTTGCAAAGCTGCAACCAAACGAAATTCAAGATTATTAATATAAAAGTCTCGTTTACAACGACAGTAGACAGAAATAAAGATTACTTACACCAGCCCATTCACCGAGGGTTTTGGCACTTGGAACAGTAAGCAAGTTGATGCTGTGATCAGCGCAAAGAGCTTTGACAAGCTTCACGTAATCAGGCTGGTTGCAATCTTCAGCCAAGACACAGAGCTGAGCAACACGCTTCTCGATAAGCTTAGCGCTTTCATGGAGACCACGAGTCACACCACCGTGAGCACGGGCTTTCCTTAGAGTCAGCTCCAATGCAGTTAACAGATCCATGTCCTCTGGAATTGCAGCTGGCTCAGCAACCGGAGGAACAACAGCAGGAGCAGCTTCTTCCCTGAAGTAAAAGAGATGAGTGAATAAGACTAGACCACACACACATTGGCCTGTGGAAATTAACCGAACTTAACCAAAAATTTTGGTTTTCGGTTCAAGTTTGGTTAAGAGTTCAGTTCAATTCGGCAGATGGAAAGAAAAAACAATTTTTATCGGTTAGTTCTGTTTTTACCTTTTTTAATAAAAAAATATAATCAAATCATACTGATTTATACCAAACCGAAATCATATCTAAATTTCGAACAAAACTAACCGGATTTAAAAGAAAGTAACCAAATTTTTAACAAACTAAATTTAGAAACGAACTGAAAATCGAAATTTTGGATTCAATTCAGTAAACTTTTAGATAACCGAACTAACCTATAGCCAAACCGAATCGAGCCTTTTCGGTTTAATTTGGCAAGATGTTGTGTGAACCGAATTAACCCAAAACCAAAATTATCCAGACAAAACTTGCAGGCTTACACACATTACAACTACCGATTCTTCCTAGGATAAACCTAAATGAACAAGACAGAATGTGATGTAGTAAACTTAACTCTAAATGAAGCTATAAGCACCTAAACTTCAGTATCAATCACTGATTCACGATACCTTTAACGAAATGTAGTAATATCCAACATAGCTATATCGAAAGAGAAGCTTACCCAGACATGGTGACTCTCTGAATTTATGAGGAAAGGCGAAAGTCCTTTTGAATCTGCCATTCAAACCAAAGCAGATCCGGATTCATCAATAAGCAAATAGGAAGAAGAAAGCTAGATGATCACATTCGTACAAAAGAGTGAGTGGCTAACCTTAGAGAGGGTACGATTACGACGAGTAGAAGGGAAGCGAAAATTGAGTAACGAGTTTATATATTAGGGTTTACGACGATTTTTTATAGACTTGTTGGGCCATTCTAATGGGCCAGTTATGGGTTATTTAGTTACTTCATCTCAATGCTAGTCTCCCTAGATGGTGATAATTATTAAACACTTTACAGAATCTAACAGACATTTATCAAAATTTTAATTATTAATTAATAAAACTAGAAGTTAATAAATTGAATTTTAAATTATATAAATGAAATTATTAGTTTAGTTAGAAAAGGTCAATAGGAAATGCTAAATCGTTCTCTCTTTCCTCTCGTTCTCGACCCCCTTACCTTTTCCTTCTGCGGTGCTGCTACGATCTATGTTGACCGGCGCGTGGTGGCTCCGATAGCGCCACCGCCGGTCCCGTTCTTCTTGTATTTTCGTGTAGTATAGATTATGTGGTCTTGAGTTTTGGTGGTCGCAGATCTATCCAAGTGAAGGTCCTGGTGTCAAAGTGTTGTTCGTGAAAGGTTGTGGTGGTGTCCTACGGCGTCTCTACGCGGTGGTGGTGTCCTACGGCGTCTCAACGCGGTGGTTATTACTAGATCTAAGCTTTTGGTCCTTCTTTGCTTGGGATGGTCTGGAGAGGTGAAAGGTCAGTCTCCGGCATGGGCTTCGCGGTGGTTCTGGACTGGTTCGTTGGGTCCATCTCCGGTGAAGAGCTATGGTTTATGTTCGCCTAGAGCTTCTCTGTTTTGCGGTCCTCCATAAGTGGTTAGTATTTTGCGGTTTTAATTAGTGTCTAGGGTGAGGATGGGTTGACTTGTGATGAGCTTTGGATCGATGGCGTGACGTTTTTTGGTTCGCTCATTAGTTCTGGTTCGCGGTGGTAGTAATTTCCGGTTCAGATATGTGATAACGGGTTTTGCGTATCGACTCGTGACGTCTTGAGACATCGGAGCTGTTACAGCCTCAATTCCTTATGTCCTCTCTATCTCCTCGGTTGGTCAGGTATGACTGAACGATTATGAGTTAAGCTTAAGTCTGGGTTCTTGTATCAATAAATGTGGAGGGTCTCTGTTTTGGTTCGTGACAAGAGTGTCTTCTCTGGTTTTCATGTGAAGATCCAAATGGTTTTAATTGTGTTACGATATGGCTGGAGCTAATGGAAGTACCGGCTTAGGTTGTGCGAGCTTTGAGGTCTCTGCCAAATTGGTTCTTTGGTTCTTTGGATAGGAAGTTTCTTCAAGTCCACAAACAAGTGTCGTCGGCTTGTTTCTATCTGTAATTTGAAGACCGGTGCGCTCTTCTTCTTTGGTCGCTATCATCAGAACATCCATTTCAGTTCTCTATATAAGATTCTCAGCTTAAGTTTTAGTAATTCATCTTTCGATTTTTCATATCTTTGTAGTTTTGTTTGGCTCCGGAAAGATTATGATCTTTGTCGGCTTTTGGCTCCGAAAGGATTGGTTCTTTGTCGGTTTTGTGTAAAACCTTTCATGTTTAATATATTCCAACAGATGACAAAAAAAAAAAAAAGGTCAATAGGAGACCAGCGTTCGTGTATAATCATTCTTTTTAATATTTATCCTTTTTTGTTATTGAAAATAGATTGTGTAATTTTGTATTTCGCTTAAAGATCATGTAAATGTATTACACAACCATCAAATTTTAATACCTTAGCTGAAAAGAAAGAAAACAATACTGTAAACTATTTTGGATTACAATTCTTGCCAATAGATTTCTCTATTGCACAACCCTCTAAACAAAGAACTAATATGTGATGTGAAAGAACATAAACCCATCAACACGAAAAACTAAAAAAACCTTTAATTTTCATAACATGGAAGAATATATTTCTTTTATTTCAGTGAACACTCTGACCATTTTCAACACCTAATCCATACAAAACACCAGAGTACTTCTCCATAGAACCAACGAAGAAATTCTCCTGCAGCTTCCTGAATGTACACGAAGTTAACAAACTATCAGAACCCGCCTGGTGACAAATCCCAACTCTCTCAACCTCAAGCAGCTCCGCCAACTTGTTCAGACCACCATGGAGACTATTACAGAACTTCATCAAGTGCTTAATGTCGTAAACCCTCGGGAAATAAACTCTAATCATCTCAAAGAACCCACCCTGCGTCTCCGGCAAATCCTGACAAGTCAACAGCTTCAACAAGTAACCAAAATCGTACCCGCTGTGAAACGTAACCCAGTGAACATTCTCGTTCAACACGATCCCAGAGGACATTAACAGCTCTGCGAAACGTCTCGAATCGACGCCGTTTTGGTTGTTTTTAGCGAAATCGATGCCAGACTGGCGTAGTAGCTCGATGGAGTCGTGAGCGAAGATGTCTGAGGAGAGATCGAACTCGCGGAAGTTGAACTGCCAGATGCAGTACTTGTTGTCGTTGTCGGAACCGCAAGTGGGGAGGTTTCCTTTCTCGTCTGAGAATGTGAGACCGAGCTGAATCATTTTCAGCAAGTTGACGTTCGTTCTCAGTGTCTCGTAATGATACTCGGTGTTGGTTTTGAACGTTCCGACAGGTCTGCAGACGATCCCTGGGAACTCTGTGTCCATCGCGACGAAAGGGAAGTCGTCGACGATTTCTCGAATCAGAGCCATTTCTGATTCGAGATTGTCGCTCCATACCTCGCGGATTTGGATCGAGTCGTCTTTAGAAACAGCGACATGGTGATGATGATGATTGGTGATGATGATGGGAAACGGATCTAGAGCAAGATCTGTTTCGGTTTCATTATATCTGCAGACGATTTTAACAAGAAGAACATGAATCAGACCAGAATCAATCGAGAGACAACATATATATAGAGAGAGAATGAGAGGAGGCTAAGCCGGCTGTTACGAACCTTGAAATCAATACAGGTAGAAGAGATGTTTCTAGAGAAGGCGGCTAGGGTTTCAGAGGGTGTGGTGGTGGTTTATTGATGAGGATATATATAAATCACCGACTTAAATTTTGTATATTATTATTTTATTTTTAATTTAGGATGATTTAAAATAAAATAATTTGAAGTTAAAAAAAAAATCTTTGCTCTAAGTTATGTTTACATGATTTATGGAAAAAAAATCACCTTGTAACACTACAATGATTTGTTGTATGTACCAATGTAATCAATTTTGTAATTTTTTGTTGATAAATTTACATAATCGAAATTACATTTTGAATCTGAAATTTTTTAGTATAAAATCGTTAATAAACTGTTAATCAAACAATTACAATAACCGAGATTACTTGTCTTGGCTTTTAACCTTTTAAACTCCTGCTATTCTTGTCTCAAGCGGTTTGTTCTCTCTATAGATTCTCATATTCAGACACTGCTCAACCCATATGGAACTTCAATTATTTATTGATTATTACACACTGGCAATTACCCCAAACCCAATATTCTTTTACAACTGAAATGCAAAGCTGTCAACAGATATACAACCAATGACCCAAACTGATAACAAAAAAAAAAACAGTTAAAACAAAACATAACCAAATGAGAAGAGTGGAGAAAGAGGGAGAGAGATACAAATGGTAGATGACTTCAGCTTATTTCCAGTTGCAGACTCCAACCTTTTTTTTAATCTGCTACTAAAGCCAAATGATGATCCTGCTGAATTATTTTTTAGATGATGTGAATGAGTGATAAATTACTTGAAACTATTATTGCACACAGGTGATCAGACAGCTACTTGAGAAGTCGCTGAGATTCAAGAGGATTGAAATTTTTGAAATGGATTCCATTTAATTTCCCCATCCCCTAGAAGAATCAAGTACTCATCTATGAGGAGGATCAATCGTCCTCACATTTGCACCTGTCATCCCATCAATCTTATCTTTGGTGATCTCCACAAAGTGACCAATTACTTCATGAAACTGTCTTAGACCAGATAATGGAAGAATGATCGATGACCTGTCAGAACCCGCCACCTATATTTTCATGCATTATCAAAAAACAGAGCTCTCAAAGAGTTTAAACAACAGCATAAAGATAGTTTCTTCTGACATTACCTCGGATATCCTGAGGAAATGGCCCCTGTTGTTGTTCCCAAGATCAAAGAAGAACCGTTTCTGATCAGCTCTGATTACCTTAGACACACCCGTCAACCCGGCTTCATCCTGGCCAGGCAAGTCAGTTGCGCGATCCACAGTAAGCTCTGAAGAAGAAGAAGCTGGTTGGTTACCATGACCAGGTATAAATCCAGCGCCAACATCATCAGAAAGTCCAACCAGATGTTCCTGCCCATCAGAAGGTTTCTGTTTTCCAGAGAAAGTGAGAAGGAGACCCCAGAGAAACAGAGAACTTATTAGAGAGTATCCTAACCTGATTTGGCATGGCGAAAAGCCCAGATGCTTCATGAATCTCAGCCAATATGTTCCTGAAAGCTGCCCATCCTTCATCAGGGGAGCTTCCAGCGGGAACAATAATGGTGCTTCGGTTTCTACTAACAGATGCTTCTGACACCTAAACCAATCAGAAATCTCAAGCTATCAAATCAGATAATCAAAATATGAAAAGAACATTCCTGAACTTCAAATTCAGACAACAATCCAATCTGACAAACATGAACTTAAAGACTTGAGATTCCTGTCGGAAAAAAAGGACAAATCGATAAATCTCAAGCTATCAAACATGATAAGAACATTCCTAAACTTCAAATTCAGACAACAACCCAATCTAACAAACATGAGCTTAAAGACTTGAGATTCCTGTCGGAAAAGGACAAATCGATAAATCTCAAGCTATCAAACATGATAACCAGTATGAAAAGAACATTCCTAAACTTCAAATTCAGACAACAATCCAATCAGACAAACATGAGCTTAGATTCCTGTCGGAAAAATGGCAAATCGATACCTTCAAGAACCTCCCCCTCCTGTTGTCACCGATGTCGAAGTAAAACACCTAAACACACAGACAAAACTCAAAAAAGTCAACGACCGTGAAGTGATAAAGTAAACAAAAAAAAAGATGGAGAGTCAACGAAACCTTGGAATCAAGCTGTAACTCTTTGCTGAAAAGCTCGTGTTCCTCAGAATTGACGTAGTAATTGAAGAGATCGAGGAACCAGGAGATGCCTGAGGAAGGAACGATGATGGTTGACCTCGTCGCCGACGTCTTCTCAGATATCTTGAGGTACCTTCCGCGAGGATTCTCCTTGAGATCGAAATAGAAAAGCTTGTGCTCCACTTGCAACGTCTTGCTCACCAACTCCACATCGCTCCCTCCTCCTCCTCCTCCCGTTGCTGCTCCTCCGCTAGAGTTCCCTTCCATGTCGAATCTTCAGCCGATCGATGGGCTTGGCGGACGCAGAGGGGAAGTTTCGCTGGAATTGGTTCAGTGAAGAGTTGAATTTGACGTCTCTGATCTGAGAGATAAAGAGAGTGCGATTGAGAGATGGTGGAGGAGTACGAGAAACCGGGTTTAGAATCAGACCGGATGTAACCGGAGACAATGGACATTCGAATTGGTATTGGTTGGATTATTTACTAAAATTTTAAATTTTTATAAAATTTTCTAAAAATACATTTGACTTTTGAAAAGAATACACAAATAAAAAAAATAACTACTATATTTTATCTAAGTTTAAGCAAAAACATCCAATTGCATCTTCAACCGACCGGTTTAAAGGTGTTGTGTTGAATGAAGATAGTGTAATGTCGGTTCGATGCCACGTAACCAATAATAATGATGACTGGGTATTTACTCACTATCACTGATCTTATTTAATTAAGTCAATAAGTTTTGTGTTGTGTGGTTAGCTTTAGCACTCTTCTTGGAACCAAACCAAACATACATGGCGACTCTTGGACATATCGCCAGAGAATCATCGGACGTCACACGCCTCGCCCAGTTCTACGAAGAGGTTAACAAACCACCTAATCAAAACCTTCTCATCTTGTTACTGTTTTGTTGAACTTTATCTTCTTAATTATTGTTCTCTCTGTTTTTCTCTCTTCTTGGATGTTTTATGTTCTTGTTAGTGTAGAATCTTCTAGGATTGGCAAATTATATTTATTTTCTATGGAGATTTTAATCCTTTTGATCAAGTTACTGTTTCTTCTTTGATCAGTTAACTTTACTTCCTATTGTTCTGTGATCAATAGCTCAGTATATATACATCATGATGAATTTGTAGGTATTTGGGTTTGAGGAGATTGAAAGCCCTGATTTTGGAGACTTAAAGGTGATATGGCTAAACTTACCAGGTGCTTTTGCAATGCACATCATCCAGAGAAACTCTTCAACCAACCTCCCTGAAGGTCCTTACAGTGCCACTTCCGCGGTTCGAGATCCTAGCCATCTCCCTATGGGTCACCATATCTGCTTCTCTGTCTCCAACTTCGACTCCTTCCTTCATTCTCTCAAGGTGTTATTTCTTTAGTGATCTGTCTTCTTTACAAGAGAGTTTCTTTATACAATATATCATATGGTTGGTATTGAAATTTTTGACTGGCTGAAATAGTTATTCTTACTCTGTTATAGTCTTTTGATGATCATCTAGTGTTCTGCAATGGCTTTAGTGTTGTTCTGTAGTTGAGCTTTTCATTGATATTCTTTCGTTGTTGAATGATGTTAGGAGAGAGGGATAGAAACTTTCCAGAAGTCTCTTCCTGATGGAAAAGTCAAGCAAGTCTTCTTCTTTGATCCTGATGGTAATTTAATCTCTTTTTGCATCATAAACTCATTACTATTACTCTGAAATACTTGTTAATATTCAGAGTAAATGCATTGAATAAATTAATATACAAGAATTGCAATTTGCAGCTTGGTCGGGATGCTTGTTCATGTATGTTTCAACTTACAGATTCTGCTGTTAATTTATTTTTGCAGGAAACGGATTAGAGGTAGCAAGTCGACCTGAGTCTTGAACCAGAAGTTTGTGGTATGTATACTTAATAAATGAAAATAAAAAAATAACCAGCTTGTTGAAAACACGATAAATTTTAAAAGCTGAATATGTAAAAGAACATGTTCCTGTTATCGTCTCTTAGCTGGAGTGTTTTGGAACAACCTTGAGTCTCTGTGTTGTCTAGGGTTGATGTGAACTTCTGACAACTTACTCTTCATGTGCCTTAAATGTTGGATGTATCGCATTAATGACCTTTTCTTGTCTACTAGTTCCCATGTTCTATATAACAACACCAAAGAGAGAGGGGGACTTAACTAAGAACAACCATACATTCATAACTCTGGATATTTTTTTGGTGCTGAATCCAAGAAAACCAGGATTTAGTCTTGGTCCAGTCGTATGAGGGGCTAAACACACCCGGTTCAGACCAAACGTTCATGTCTAACTACTGTATGGGGGGAGACTTAACTATGAACAACCATACATTCCTAACTCAATATTTTGTTTGGTGCTGAATCCAAGAAAACCTTGGTCCGGTCATATAAGTGTGCTGAATATACCCGGTTCAGGCCAAATCAAACTTGTCAAAATGTTCATGTCTAAGTTTGGTTAATTGGTCTTTGCCACAACTCCTGACCGAGCTGCACTGAACTAAATTGGTCATTTGCAACTTCTATAAGTGTAACAAAACCGATTATAGTGTCTCAGATATCCCAGTCTAAGAACATCAATTTGTGGGTCTAGGTTGTTGTCCATAAACCAACAGGATATAGACATGTAGTTGTCTAAGGCATCACAAACATTCTACAACTTACCATAAGATTACCAATCTTTTGATAAAAAAAAAAAGATTACTCAGCCGGTTTTGTGGTTGTTATTTGGTGATGGAAAATTGAACGGATGGATATTCTAGAGATGATAGCAACAAATATGATAGCTATATTTTTTTGCAGCCCACATAAACTAATTATCCTGTTGAAAGATGAGTTCGAATCTTTTCTGATGCTGGATAACTACAGAAAGTGGTACCATCGGTCCATCTTCCGCAAGATATTATATAGCTAGGATGTGTATTTCGGCTCAGCTTGTCAAGTCTTTCAATGTTAATATGTAACTGATTTTCGGTCCAGCCGTCCGATTAGCGCCTGCTAAAATTACGAACATGGGATAAATGTATAAGTCCAATGTAGATACATATATTCTAAACATATATATAGAGAAACTAAAAAATCTTAGATCATTAAAATTATCTTCAATTATACAAAATCATCACATATATGTACGCTAAACATAGTTTGGATGTTTTTCGGGGAAAAAAAACGACCCCAGTGATCTGATTGGTTGGACCAGTGTCAACTCGACTTGGCCTTATCGACCGGACCACACTTGAGAGGTACTCGTACTTGAACTAGCATCTTTTGGAATTTACGTCATGATGAGTGGACCTATTTAGTTGATGGATGAATTTTCATCCTCGTGAGCTTCTTTGTGTAATTTACATGGACAGTCATTCTTCATGTTTTGGAAATTTACAACTTTATATCATATGTTTATGGCATATGAATAACCCAAAATAAATAAATAAATAAATACTAACATTCACGAATAATGAAATACATTCCCATGTTCAAATGCAGCTTTGTATGTCAGAGTCCAGAAAGAAAAGTAAATAGAAACAAAACTAGAAAGTAAAAAAACCAAAAGAAAGGAAAAAAAAGGAAAAAAACTTTTAAAAGTAAATATCTGACCGTCACATTCACTCAACGTACATTACCATTTTAGTGTATATATGTCTCCAAATTGCTTTATTTGAATCTACTTGGTTAGCTTTTCATCAATACAGATGTAACTAAAGATCTGTATCTAATAACATAACAAGTACAGTTAGTATATGTTTTTGCAACTCGCATCACAAGTGCATGTGGTGGTGATTGGTGAACATGGTCAACATTCAGAGTCTTGGTAGCTGCATTACCATTCTTGAAAATGAGAGAATCAATAGTAACCCTCCACTAATAAATAAAAAGAGGGAATTACATTAATTACAACTTATTAGAGTATATTTATGAGTGAACCTTAAGTGGGTTTGTTAGTTGAATTTTTTATTATTTTGTTGTTTTTCTTTGCCAGATAAAAAAAGGAAAAAAGAAAAAGTTAACCACAAACAACACAAACAGTAGAAAGAACGTACCTTAGAGCATACGCATTGGTGATACTCGGTGGATGAATCCTTAGCATTAAAGTATTATTATTTTTTTTTTTTTACTTTTTAAATAGTTAAGGACTGCAATCCGAAATAATGGGTGCATTGGTGATACTCGATTTGGAGTCCTTAAGAATAAAAAAATATTTTTTTTTAAAAAAGTTAAATTTAAATTTTTATTTATTTTACATGATGCAATAATAAAAGATACAACAATTAATAATAAAAGATACAACAATTTAAAAGATACAACAATTTAAAATAAAAGATTCAACAATTACTAAGCTTCATCACCAAATTTGTTCCAAATATGATCAATTAAATCATTTTTCAAATGTTCATGTATACGCCTATCCCGAAGATCATTCCGAATGACGAACATATTGTTGAGATTTGTAGGCCTCTCGGTTTCGACCTGTGAATTTCTGGTGACGTGTCCTTCTTCAAATTCAGATATATCGATCTGAGTATATCCATCTCGTTCATTTTCGACTATCATATTGTGTAGTATGATACATGCTCTCATGATCTTCCCTATCTTGTCTTTGTCCAATGTTTGAACCGGGTTTTTCACAATTGCAAAGCGAGCTTGCAAAACTCCAAAAGCCCGCTCCACATCTTTTCGAGTTGCTTCTTGAACTTTAGCAAATAACTCTTGTTTAGGAGATTGGGGGAGTGTAATAGATTGGATAAATGTTGACCATTTTGGATATATACCGTCTGTGAGGTAATACCCGAACTTATACATGTGTCCGTTGACCATGTATTTTACCCTTGGAGCTCGACCTTCTAAAATATCATCAAAAACAGGAGACCGATCGAGTACATTGATGTCGTTTAAGGTACCTGGAGGACCAAAGAAGGCGTGCCAAATCCAAAGATCCTGTGAAGCTACAGCCTCTAAGACAATGGTTGGTTTTCCTGATCCACGTGTATATTGTCCTTTCCAAGCGGTTGGGCAATTTTTCCACTCCCAATGCATACAGTCAATGCTTCCGATCATTCCAGGAAACCCGCGTTTTTCACCAATATCGAGTAGTCGTTGAAGATCCTCTGGTGTGGGTCTTCGTAAATACTCATCTCCAAATAACCGGATTATTCCATCAGTGAATTTATGTAAACACAAAAGTGCAGTGCTCTCACCTAGCCGGAGATACTCATCAACCGCGTCTGCCGCACAACAGTAAGCAAGCTGACGAATTGCTGCCGTACATTTTTGAAGTGGAGAAAGACCAAACCTCCCGGTTGCATCTTGTCTCTGTTGAAAGTAGGGAATGTTTTGGGAGAGGGTTTGAACAATACGCATGAATAAATCCTTATTCATGCGGAAACGACGTCTGAATAAATGAGCGTCGAACGTCGACTCTTCACTGAAATAATCACGCCATAAATGGTTATGTCCTGCTTCACGGTTTCGTTCTATATATGCACGTCTACTTTGCCTCTGAGTTTGAGCCTCCACTATATCGTTGTATGTCTCTTCAAGGATTTCGTCGAAAACTTCGTCCAATCTTTCTTCAACTTCATCGGATGATGACGATGATGACATTTTCTAAAAAATAGCCAAAATTAATACACAAGTATTACTTAAATTCTAATTTTTAATCTTTTTAAAAACAAATACACAAGTTTTTTTTGATATACTAATAATTTTGTCTTGATAACTAAAGTTTACTTCCTTATAACAAATACAGAAGTTTTATTTTGGTTCTAATTTTAACTGAAGTATATCAATATTGATTCATTCATTAACTAAAGTTCATTTTGTTTACCGGAAGGTGATGTCCTTTGTGCGTTGGCGTTTGACATGTCTGAGCAGAAGCTTGATCGGTTAAGGAAAGAACAAGAGGAAGACTTTGAAACTGAATATAAAAGATGAATATAAAGAGAACACTTTGGTACTAAGTTTAAAAGAGTTTTAAAAGATCTTGGTAGCAAAATATTACAACTCCGATAGGTAATACAAGTTTTGATGTTGAGCAAACAAGAAGAACAACAACCCGAGTACTTATACTACATAAAGTGAAAAAACAACAACCCCTGCCTTGTTCACATGAGCTACAGACCAAAATGCTTTCCCGTGACCAACCACTGACTTCAGAACTCCTCTTCTCCCGTGACAACCTGAAAACAACAACACATGACACAACAGTGAGTATAGCTGAAAAGAAACAACAACACATGACACAACTGTAAGCACGTGAACCTGAAACAACAACACATGACACAACAGTGAGTATAGCTGAAAAGAAACAACAACACATGACACAACAGTGAGTATAGCTGAAAAGAAACAACAACACATGACACAATACCTTGAAGAAAACATTTGAACTTCATAACATATCGGACATTAGCTTAAGTTTTAGAGAAGTTTCCATCTCGGTTAATGGCTCTTGCTTAGCCATCAAACGCTCAAGCACTTTACCCTTAGAGATTTTTTCCTTTAGTTCCAACACTCCATGTAGCATTGACAACTCCTCTTCTCTACTACTCTTCTTCTTCTTACCACCGCCTTTTGCAGACTTAACACCAATAGGTCTACCTTCTGGTTCATGCCGCTCATCTTCTCCATCAACCTCCAACACAACTCTGCGCTTGTCCTTTCCAGCGGGCTTACTCGGATAGTTGGAACACCATTTCTGGTCGTGCCTCAGCTCCCTCCAGCAGTGATCCATGGAGAACTTGTGTTAATCCTAGCCCACCTCTGCTTGCAGGAGGTAATTTCTCTCGGTATTGTCCCGGCCAGGTGAGGGCTGGCGTTGTAGTAGTCAACTATCCGCTTCCAAAAAGCACCACCTCTCTGCTCATTGCTCACCACCGGATCCTTACTTGTATTAAGCCAGGCGCTAATAAGAATCTTATCCTCTGTTGGAGACCATTTCCTTCTCTCAGCAGATTGGGGAGTTGACCTCGCACCAGACTCCTCCGGCATTTGGCTACCAGACATCACACTAGACTCTCCAGGACTTTGACTACCGAACCATAAAGGTTCAGGTGAATCAAGATCTACTGGAATTTGACTTTGCAGTAGGTTTACATGGGAGAAAGGCGTGTTAGCCATGGTTAAGAGAAATTTCTGTATCACTCTAGTAGCAATACAGAGGCTTAAGTAAGCCATCTATATACATTTAACACCAATCAAATCGGTGTAGTTAGAAAGATAGGAAGCAAACTACATACATTTAACACCAATCAAATCTATGTTGTTAATATGTATTTAAATTTAGTAATAGTACATTATAGTACTATACTAGCTACAAACCGCGTTGGAACCTATGGCTAAAGGTTAATATTTTAGCAGGTTGGGAGGATAGCAAGCATTCAATAGCATTTACTAAAGCAATAAGACAGTGAAGTTTTAAAGAGGATTGTGTACCTTATGGTTAGAGCAACTCTTGAGGTGATAACACAGTCCGAGGTGATAACACAGTCCCGTTTGAAGCTATTCCTGCAAACACATAAGATATAGAAGTTAAATGCTATAATACTGTGTCATAAGAAAGGCACAAAGAGATTAAAGAAGTTAACTTACCAAGCAGAACCAAGAAGACCACACCTATTAAAACTAATAGACACATCAGTAGCTTAACTTGTGAATGCTCCTTGCCTAACTCATATACAGTCTTCTCTAGCAGCACCACCTTCTGCTCACAGTCAGTATTCTGTTCCTTAAGCCTCCTAAGCTGTGTCTGGCAGTCCCTCATGTCCTCCATGACCGCCACATCCCACCACTTCCAGATGTGGCAGTCTCCATCATCCACATTCTCGCAACTGAAGTACATACGGCCTAAATCTTTTGAAGTGTGTGCTGTTTTGACCACCGGCGCAGCCCCACAGTAACATGCCGTCGGGATTCCATCATCAGCCTCTGGATGGAGGTCGTACTGAACCGGCTCTGCCATATCCACGTTACTATGAGCTTCGTCTGCGTACAACTGAGCTTCTGCTTCCAGAAGTGAAGTTATGTCAAAGTCGTTTGATGATGAGGACGGTTGGCTGTAGCTATAATCTTGACCCATCTTCCTTAACCTGCGAGAAATAATAGTCACAAAACATTAATCGAAAGAAACTTGTACAAATAATCTGAGAATGAACAATACGAGAACAAAAATTCAAGACAGACAAGTCTTGTTTGAAACCGTAATCGAACAAAACCAGTTAAAGAAACAAGAAAAACCAAAGAAACAACAAGAACCCAGAAATCGTTTGGATCCTAAACCGAAAGGAACAAACTTGAGTATTGTAAAACTCTAAATCGAACAAAACAAATTAAGGGTTTTCAATCCGTAAGACCAAATCGATTGAAAGGAAACAATCCCCAAATCCCCGTTTCTTTAATTCACAAATAGTTTAC
Source organism: Moricandia arvensis (assembly GCA_905132765.1). Lineage (NCBI taxonomy): Eukaryota > Viridiplantae > Streptophyta > Magnoliopsida > Brassicales > Brassicaceae > Moricandia > Moricandia arvensis. The sequence continues at coordinate 53,501 of CAJHQP010000633.1, read as the reverse complement.
AAACCCTAATTTTCACACAAAACTATCCCCAAATCGATTGAATAAACAAAATCGAACCATAGATTGAGAGGAGAAGAACATGCAAACAACTGTGAATCGATTTATCTACAAGAGAAACAATCAATATACCTTGCGAGCTCGAGGCTGAGAATCGAGAGGCTGAGAGAATCGAGAGGTTGATGAGAATCGAGAGAAGAAGAACATGCAAAATGAATTTTTTTTTTCGCCCCATACGAAACACAAAGGCAGTCGAAAGGCTGAGATTCGGCCACGTCTCCTAAGGATCAAATCCTTAAAACTCTTATTAACGGATCAATCCTTAGCTTTATTAACATAAAGCTTATTTTTTTAATCGGTTAAAAGCGCTAAGGACTCGGGTCGATCCCCCGATGCGCATGCTCTTAGGTTGGGTACTAAAGGGGCATGTCTTGACAAAATAAGGGGACCCACCTATATTTTTATTATTTTTTTGGGAAGAGTCGCGTGCTAAGGAACACCGATGTACATGGTCTTAACAAATGAGATTAGTAGATTACATAACTACCCTTACTATCATAATTAGACATTGTAGATATATGCTACAAAATAAGACAACAAATCCAATTGCTCCAGAACATTTATACTCTCTCAAGTCCTCTCTCTTCCACTCTTAAAAATGCCAAAGATCATGTGGAAGAGCCTCCATCTTTGCTTCCCGTCAAATCTCACCAAATGCTATACTTCGCCGTGTCTTCCTCCCTCCGCCGCCGCTGAGGACGACGATCCTAGCCGTCCATCTATAGTTCTCATCAACAACTTCAACCTACTCTACCACAATAGTGAACACAACAACCACCAACACCGTGTCGTTGACTTACCTTCCTCATCTACCACCACCACCACCACCACCACCTTCTCCTCTTCCGCCACGTCATCATACGAATCCGAGAGCCACGACATTTCTCCTGACCTATCCGCCGCTTTCGCTTCCCGTCGCTTCTTCTTCTCTTCCCCTGGCCGATCAAATGCCATCACCGACTCACCGGAAACACGGTCAAGAGAACTCTCTGATAATAGCGACAGTGCCACTATCAATACACCAACAAAGAAGAAGAACTACGACACTACCGTGAATACCACGAGGCTTCTAAGCGGAGGGTCCGCCGTGAAGCAACACGTATACTCACCGGATCCGTTAACTGACTTCCGGCGATCAATGCAGGAGATGGTCGATGCCGCCATTGACGCCGGCGATCTTAGCCATCCCGACGACGGTTATGATTACTTGAACGAGCTGCTTCTCAGTTATTTAGCGTTGAATCCAACAGACATGCACAAGTTCATCATTAGGGCTTTCTCCGACGTCATGGTCTCACTCTTGTCGGAAGAACGTCGAATATGATGACGTGGCGGCCGCCTGGATATAAAAAAATGATCGTGTAATAAATGACCCACGTGATTTTAATTAAGTAGACGGACCTAACATTTTTTTTTTTACATTATCGTCTTTAAGGATGAGAAGCTAGCTCAGAACACTACTGACATTTTTTTTTCTTTAGTATTTTGTATGTTTTTATTTTTTAATAAATAAACCTCAATTTCGTAACAGAGGTTAATTAAAATTTTGCATGCATTACGATCGGATGACCAAATGCCATTATGAGTATAAATTCAAACATTATTGAGGTAGCGTGTGCATATTGCTTTTGGTTTAATTTATTTTGTCTCGTTCTCAAACTATTGAATGATGAAAAGGATAGAAGAAATTTGAGATAAGTGTTAAGGATTTATAGATAATCGACAAGGAAAATTTCTTAAATATACCTTTTTAAAGTTCTTGTCAGCAAAATATAATTTAAGAAAAAAATAATTAAAATAACAATTTTTATTTTGAAATTTTAATATTTTTTTTAAAACCATCTCCAAGATTACACTGCATAACTCTAAACCCTAAATATTTATAGATAAGGATATTATATAAATAATATATAGAGAAAATTTCTCAAATATACTTTTTAAAAAAATTTGTCAGCAAAATATAATCTATGAAAAAATAATTAAAATAAACCTTTTTATTTTAAATTTTTTAATATTTTTTTTATTTAATTTTAAGTCACCTCCAAAATTACACTCTATAACTCTAAACCCTAAGTATAAATTAGTTAATTCAAAAAATATATTTTTTTTATCTGAAATCTATTTCGGTGACAAAACTCTTTTACTTTTGTCTTAGGGTATTCCTCGAATTTATATAGTTAGATACTGTAAAGTTTTTTTTTGACTAATGTATAATGTAAAGTTAGATATTACGTAATCGATATAAGGAACAAGAAACTTAAAAGACTTCTAACATGTTGGATACTAGACGTATATACTATACTACAGTATGCACCAAACCGAGATATAAAAACTCCATTCTCAAGCCACGGTCGAGACTCGTGAGTGAACAGAAAATTCAAAACATAGTTTTGTGTTTAACATAATTATTGGCAAAAAGCTCTGTAATTGGAAGTAAATGCCTGATGATACGGACAAAACTTGTTTGGGGGTAGACAGTTTGCGGGGAGCTCCAAGTCCAAATCAAATAAGTAAATATTTTTTAAATTGATTATAACAAAATGAAAGCTAAATACGTCCAAAGAACTTTATGCGAAGAGTTAAAATTGAACTTGGTTTGATCAATGAAGAATAAAGTCTTGTAGACAGCAAAGTATCAATGAGTTGCAAGGCTTGAGGCATCGATAACCTCACTAGTTGCTTATATTATATCAAGGCATGGATCTTGCTTTTAAATTACCACGAATCCATACCTTAGTAAAGGGGAAAGTAGTTAAATTTTTAATTGATATGTATATGTAATCGTTTCCTTTCTGTACACATACACGATCAATGTCTTAAGACATAATCTAATACCAGTTAGTATGTTGTGTGTCCCCATCAAGATTCAAGCCCACATAATTCATATCAGTGCGTTTATATACTACTTTCTCCATTTCTAATATTTATAAACACTTCCTTTAGTTTCTATCCATGTATCAGAAAATAAGTTTTTATTTTAAATATTTGAAGTTAAAGTTGCATGGATATATAGTTAAGAAATCAAGGAATGCTACATGTCTGGCTTGTAGTTCATTTCAATATTGAGATCTATTCGTTTTTGATTCTTTTCATTAGATTTAAGCACATAGCACAAGGTGAGACAAAACAAAATTATTGCGAATCCTAAGAGACGGATGTTGGAAGGTCCACTCGCCCAAATAAAACTATAGAATTGTAGTTAATAAGAGTCTAATAATTAACTAAATAAAAGTATTAAAATGATAGTTGGTTTAGGTAAAAATAAGACTATACCTTTTGTCTTATCCACACTAATTAAAGCATATAGACCCTCTCAAATGCAAACAAATACAAATTAGTTCCTTCATTACGAATTGATAAACTGATATATTTGAAGTTAGGTGGTCTAATAGTTAAAGATTCTACTATGGATTTTTGTTAAAAGTAAACTAATAATACTTTGTAATAGGGAAGATGTTTCTACAATGAAATAAACATGTCTTATATTGCATGAATGCTCACATATAATGTCATACTCGTAGTCTTGTAGAGATGTGAATGTAGTTTATTTTCCAAGTAAGTTTAAAATTTTATATTCATGATTTTAAATAATCCGTTTTGTTAAAGCGCCACATGTAACAACTAATTATAATTAGGCTAACTGGCTAAGTTAACGACTCAACTTCTATACGAAAAAGCAATCTTGAGTATACTTATCGAGTTGGTAAATGGTGCCTGGTTTTCTGCCGCTTGTCTCCATCACTGCCCAACCACTTAGTTAATATGTCTACCTAAATTTACATTTTAGTATACATGATTCGATTAGTGTAATTTTCTTTTATAAAATCAAAACTGATGTATCTGTTTCTCTATAAACACAGAAACAGAGTTGTACTGTCTCTCCATGCCGTCAAGTCCAAACCAATCTGAAAAAACCCATTAACCCATATTTTCTGCAATGGATATTATTTTGTAATTGAAATGCGAAATATACTGTGTAGTCAATACAAAGCATGGTGATATATCACGCTTTTTAGTCGATTTTTATATATAATTTTAGAAATGATATCCATGATTTGTTGGCAAAATTTAAGCAAATTACTTTGACTCAAGTTCCAAACCTACCTAAACATATGGGTCAATCTCAAGATATGAGATCCAACTCGAGACGGAACAAATAAAAGTTTGAGACTTATGCGCACACATTTGGACTTCTCTTACCTACTAAATGAAGGTCACAAAATTATAATTTGACACATTCGAAGAAGACGGCCGTCACGGCCCCATGATTCATGGTAAGTAACTTATACGCCCATGAAAGAAAACAAAAGTGTAACTGTGTATGCATCAAATGGAGGAAAACATACAGAGAAAAGGTTAAACACTAAGAATCATGTACATGTATATCAAGAAGCTGGAATAGCTCAGTCGGTTAGAGCGTGTGGCTGTTAACCACAAGGTCGGAGGTTCGACCCCTCCTTCTAGCGTTCTTTGTTTTTTTACTCACTTGAATGAGATCACAACTTTCCATTTGACCCCTGAAGTTTGGTTAATTACAAATGTCTTGTCCTTAGAGACTGTTCTAAACTTGCAAGTTGCAACACTCAAAAGGAAGTGTCCAAAACTCTGTTTATTATTATTATCATACACTCTGGATAACATTATTACTTCATTACACATAACACTGTCACCACATCCAACACAACAGACTCAAACACACACAAACTCTTTTTTTGCTAAACGATCATATAAAACATCTCTTAATCCAAACTTACATCACTTCCTCTGAAGAGTAACCAAATCAAGAGCAGATCCAAACTTAACACTCAAAGCTTGAGCACACCAACCATGTCCATCATCAACCGTTGGCATCCTCACTTCAATCACAGGCACCACAGGGCTCTTCGAGCCAGGCATCAACACAGCTGCAAAAACCCTCAAAGCATTGGAAGCATCAATGTCCATACAAACATTGATCTCTGGAACTCCTTTAGCCGCTGGAGGGATCCCAACGATCTTGAAATAACCAAGAAGATGATTCTCTTCAACAGTCTCTCCTTCTCCTTCATACACAACGATCAAAGCTTCCTTCTGGTTGTCATGAACTGTGGTGAAGAAGAGGTCTCTACGCGCAGGAACCATCGTGTTGCGTGGTATCACGGGTATGAAGTTGTTTCCGTTAGCTCTGACTCCAACGGCAAGAGCCGTGGCTTGTATAGTCAAGAGGTCTAAGCTCCCAAATGGGTCGTGGATCCCTGAAGTCACAGCACCTTCCAAAGCAGCTCCTCTAACCGCAGCTTCTAATGGATTCAAGTCACTGTAAAACTCTTCCCTCTTGCATACGTTCTTGAGAATGGCTCTTACTTTAGGTATGTAAGAACACCCTCCAACCATTATCACATCGTCTATATCATCAACGTCCACTTTAGCATCCCGGAGACACTGCAGAACAAGTCTCTCACACTCCTCAAACACCTTGTTGTTCACTTCCTCAAACTCCAACCTATCAAGAACCTTGTAAACCACGTCACCATCTCCCAAATCAACTTCTATCTGAACACTGTCTTGCTTCGACAGCCTGTGTATAGCGTCCTGCGTCGCTACACGTAGCAGCCCTGAAGCTTCCTTGTTCGGTGGAGCGACATGTCGCATTGTGTTCTGCAAGATGTCTTCTCCTCCAACGGCGGTTCCAGCCAAGGCTTTGATCTGTGAAACACCACCAGCAGTTGCAGTGACCGCGACATCACAGTAACCAGCTCCCATGTTGAATATAACCGCTAGTCTCTCGCTTCCACTTCCCATGTTATCATGACTAGTCATCTGCTGCTGCTGCGCGTATAGCAACGCGACAGCTGTTGGTTCAGGCATCAAACGAAGGACATGAAGTCCAGCCATAGCGCAAGCTCTCTCAATCCTAGTGAGCTGGAACCTAGAGAAAGACACAGGAACCGTGAGTACCACGTTTCTCACAGCACGTTTCAGCTGATTCTCAGCCATTAAACGTAACTCCACAAGGAAGATCGCCAACATTTCCTCTGGAGTCGTTGATCTCCACGCGTAGTTCACCAGCGCTGCAATAAACGGTCTAACTCCAATGTCAAGAGTCTGAACAAGAAAGGGAAGGTTTTTACTAGCGTGAACGACAGGGTCAGTGTCCACACGGCCTATGAGACGTTTCATGTTGAAGACAGCTGCTCCTGTCAGCATCTCTTGCTCGTGTGCGAGCTGGTTGCTCACACCGCCTGCAGGGACTTCGTCTTTGAATGTGACGAAGGATTTGATGAGTTTCTGGTTTCTTGTGTTCCTCAAGATGTGGACTTGTGAGCCGTTCCAGACAGCTATGCTGCATTGGGATGTACCAATGTCGATTCCAACGGCTATTTCGGGTAAGGAAGGAGATGAGGATGACTTCTCTTCTCCAGTGTTCTCACTGTCTGATGCTACCGTGTATGCTGGTTCTGCCATTATATCCTGTTCAGACACAAGCTTTTAAGGTTTGATTATAGAGATGTAACAGCAAGGTTCATCAACACAATCAATCATTACCAATGTTCAAGTACAATAATTATATGGGACTATTGATTAGCCAGATGCCTAGACCAATTTTTTGTAGTTAGAATGATTTTAGATCGTTCTAAGATGATACTTTAAGTCTGTTTTCAGATTAGGCCATGCTTAGAACACTAATAACTATTTTAAATCGTTTTACAACAATTTTTTAAAGTCTGTTTTCAGATTAGGCCATGCTTAGAACACTAATAATACCAACTAAAATTGCTTTCATTACATCACCTACCATTCAAAAGCTAACTAAAACCTGATTCAGACAATACGAGTGAATTCAAAACATGAGGAAGATCGGATGGTGATTGTAGGGTCGGTAAACAATGATTTGGAGATTTTAAGAAAATTAACAAACCGATCGTTAGATGGGGTAGGATTCACGGGCCGAGAGCGTGGACATGGGCAACCTATTAACCGTGGGCGATCGGGACGTTACATTATTATTCCATGTCAACAAGCAAATTAAAGATTCATCTCAACATATAAATTAGTATTTTTCATAAAGTAATACAAAAAGTTTTAGAGATTAAACTTTATGATCTTCAAACTATCTTATGTACATAACTTAATGTCGTAATCTTTCTCATTTTTATTCGGCTTTCTCATGAAAATTGTAATTCACTTGAATAAATAACAAAACGGAAGTGAACTCAATGGAAGTGATGACTCTAATATACAATACGCAAAAAAACAAAGATTTAGACAAAATACGAACAACAAAATCTCATATACACTTAAAGCATTAAAAATGGATCCGACTCTGCGGTTGCGCGGGGGCTATATTTCTAGTATATATAAGAACAAAGTTCTTGAACTTGTAGCTAAAAGAAGTTAAAAAAAAATCAAAAGGAAATTCTATTTTAAAAGTATTATTTTAGTTAATTGTTACAAAAAACTTATTTTATGTGTAAAATATTTTTGTACTAATTAATGAAAATTTATTTTATATGAAATCATACACATAAATTTTAATTAATAATTTTAAAAATGGTATTTTTTTATAGAATGCATAAAATGTTGTTTTTACACATAGTTTTTTTCTAAAATAATTTATACACATAGTTTTAAAAAAATAGTTTTGTATTATTATTACACATAATTTCTCTGTAATTATTACACATATATTGCATATAAGTTTTAGAAAAAAATATTTCTATGTAATTATACAGAATTTCACATAATTTATGTGTAAAAATTGTTGTAGAAAAAAACTCATAGAAATTATTAAGAAGCGAGTCAGACACGAGTTAGAGAACGAGTTGGTTCTCGACTCGCTTGACGTGAAGCGGTTGAGAGACGAGTTATTCGACGACTCGGGTCATGACTCGGAGATTCAAGATCTCGACTCGTTGATGAAAAGCTTCGAGGACGAGCTGTCGACCACGACGGTGCAAGGCTCCGGGGAAACTCTGCCGGATCTCGGATACCTTTTCGAAGCTTCCGACGACGAGCTAGGTTTACCTCCGCCGCCACCGCCGTCTACGCTTCTTTCTCCGTCGTCTGAGGAGACGGAATTGGTACGAGCGTCGTCGGATTCATCAGGAGTCGGCGAGTTATGTGGATTTGAGGAGCATGTTACGAGTTTTGGAGCTTTCGAGCTTGATGATGTACTATTCGAATATTCCGATGTTTGTTTTGATTCCGGTGACCTGTTTTCATGGCGGCCAGAAACTTTACCGGCGGAGTAACTGAATAATTAATGTTTTTAAAAGCGGAAAATGAAACGGTGGCGTTTAGGAAAGCATGTGGGCCCCCCTTTGTTTTTTTTTCTTTTTGTTGTGTTATTGTTTATCTATTTGATCAAAAAAAAAGTTATAGGATCTCTAAGAGCATATGATTATCAGTGGTCCTTAGGCAGAGCTCCTTAGGAACAGTTAAGGACCTCTGCCTAAGGACCACTGATAATCATGCTCTAATAGAGATAGGGGAAAGGAAATGTTTAGTGGAGAAAATTGTTTAGATTAGTTTATTAGAGTCTATTTTCTTTCCATGACCTGTTCTGTTGATCTTGAATCATCTTCTTCCTTTGTTAGTGTTAAATTTAAAGTAATGATCATGAGTTTAATCCCGTTTATAAGCCTTGTTTGTGTGTGGCATGTTCAAATTTTGATATTAGAATATGAAATCACTATCGTAGATGAAAAATACAGTTTCACATTGTTAAATCACAATAATAGCACTCACATAAGCACTAGTCGAATCCATAATTTTTTAAATCACGTTTGTTTTTTTTGGTTCTTTCTCAAATATATAAAACAAAAACTTTTTTTAGCAACTAAAACAAAAACTTATAATGAAAAATAAGGATGATTATTTTTTTCCACTCAAAACATTTTTAAGTTTTTGTCACAAAAATGACGCTTAAAAAAACTGATCAAAATATTTTTTTTATTTTTATTTTAATTTCTTTTTAAAAATTAAAATTTTAACTCTAAAACTCCACCACATAACTATAAACCCTAAATCTAGATTAATTAATCAAAAATATATAAGTTTATATGTATAATTTTTAATAAAACATTTTTTTTTTCATTTTTTTTTAAATTCTATTTTTGTAACAAAAAAAATTTGTAGGTATTTGTCTCAAAATCTTAAGGTATTTTTTTTGTACTAAAACGCTGCTTACATGTTTTTATTTATTTTGTTTCTTAAACTAGATATAAGTTTCAAACCAAATGAACTCGTCCACTACATTACGCAACATTCAAAGATGTCTTGCTGGTTTAGGCGGATTGGTCAATAAGAACCAATGCCCTACAACACATCAATTTGAACAACGCATGTGAGATACGGATACGCAAAGAGAGCGTCGATTTTAAGATTTTTGAAATTTGAACTGATGAACTTTTTATGGGCCTTATTTTCAAACTCTATTAGGCCCATATTTAATCTCATCTCATATAAGGACCGTTCGATTGGAGAATCTAACGGATCAACAAAAGATCTCAAACCGGTTCGGTTTTGGTGGTTGATTGTAGATATATAGAGGATACTTCTCTCTCTCTCTCTCTCTTTGATTAGAATGTTTTCTTTTTTCAATTTCTCTAATATCTAGATCGTGAATCGATTTTGTTCGTTCTTATCTTTTGTTTAGGGTTCGCGTGAAACTGATTCGATAGGTTACGTTTCGTGCTATCTTGCTCTGCGATTTTCTGAGTTAGGGTTTCAAGTTTCGTTAATCGTTCGTTGTTTGTTTGCTGTACTCGTGAATCGCTTTTGTTCGTACGTATATTTTGTTTAGGGTTCGATCGGTTAGTTTTCGTACGATCTTGATTTGTGATTTTGTGAGTTAGGGTTTGAAGTTTCCTTAATCGTTTGTTCGTTGTTTGTTTGTTTTAATCGTGAATCGCTTTTTGTTTGTACTTATCTTTTGTTTAGGGTTCGATCGGTTAGGTTTCGTGCGATCTTGTTTTGCGATTTTGTGAGTTAAGGTTTCAAGTTTCCTGAATCATTCGTTGTTTGTGTGTTTCTTTGTTGTAGTGATGTTTGAATCTGCATGGAAGAGCTTGACTCAGCCTGAAACCGTCGTCGAGGTACTTGTCTGTCTTTTGCTACAGTTTTGATCTCTTGTAAAGTTTGATCGTGCTTTTAGATTTGGGGTAGTTGATGTTTTATTATTGATCGGGACTTAGGATTGATCAAATAAAGTGAACACATATAACAATATGTCTCTTAGCTGTTTGGGTTGTTTTGAGATCTAAAAGTTTGTTCTTTTAGCTGTTCTGCACCGTAGTCTTAAGTTTATTCTTTTAGCTGTTCTGCACCATAAGCTGAAGCAACATAACATAACATATAAGCTCTTTTACTTTCTTTTTTACTGGTTCAGTCTTTTGTTTTTGTTTTTGTTTTGATTTGCCTTTTAATAAGAGTTTTCAAAAGGTTTTATCAAACATTAAAACAGAGAACGTTTTGTTTTGGTTTTATCAAACCCCCAAAAAAGATCATAGACATACACTAATGTAATAGTGTTCTGTCATAATCTTATTTTGGGGACATTGTCCCGTTGCCTGAAGCCTAGAGCCATAGAAAATTTTAAATCTATGGCCCCAACAACCAATGGTTGGTAGTGCATGTCTAAGCAAAAAGATGGAAAGTATGATACTTTACCCACGGCTTACATAAACCTACGGCTTATAAATCTTAAGACAAAGACCCACGGCTTATAAAGTCTTAACAAAGACCCTCGGCTTATAAAGTCTTAAGACTAAGACCCACGGCTTATAAAGTCTTAAGACTAAGACCCACAGCGTATAAAGTCTTAACAAAGACCTTCGGCTTATAAAGTCTTAAGACTAAGACCCACGGCTTATAAAGTTTTAAGACTAAGACCCACGGCTTATAAAGTCTTAAGACTAAAACCCACGGCTTATAAAGTCTTAAGACTAAGACCCACGGCTTATAAAGTCTTAAGACAAAGTCTTATAAAGTCTGAAGACAAAGACCCACGTAAGACAAAGACCCACGGCTTCTAAAGTCTTAAGACAAAGACCCACAACTTAAAGTCTTAAGACAAAGACCCACGGCCTATAAAGTCTTAACACAAAGACTTTGAGTTACCCCGGCTTATAAAGTTAACACAGACCCACAGATTATAAGTCTTAAGACAAAGACTTTGAGTTACCCACGGCTTACAAAGTCTTTAAACCATGGCCCCAACAACAAGTGTAAGGAAATGACGTTTGGGATAGAATGTACCCTCGGCTTGTGAAAGCAGCATACGGCTTAAGAAAAGTTTTTTGACAGAGACTGTGTTTTTACCCTCGGCTAACCAAAGTTTTTAAATAGAGACTTTGAGTTGCTTTATTACACACTGCTGATGATAAGTCTTTAGACAAAAGACTGAGTTGAAAACTGCTTATGAGTAGTCTCTAGACAACATCTACCCACGGCTTATGAAAAAGCTTTAGAACTCTCGAGTTGAAAACAGCCTTATAAAGAGTCTTCTTTAGTCAAGAATACTACCAACGGCTTATGACAAGTATTTAGACCGATACTACGAATGGCTTATAGAAATTCTTTAGACAGAGACTGAATCTAGACAATACCAGTACCCACGGCTTAACAATGGGTTTTTAGACAAAAGACTCAACTTGGACAATTTACAAGTACCCACGGCTTTATGTAGAGTCTTCAGACAAAAACCAATCTAGACAATAATACTATTACCCACGGCTTAATGAAAGTCACAAAGACTGATGAAAAGTCTTTAGTCAAAACTGTGAGTTACCTACGGCTTATGAAAAGTTTTTAAATAGAGACTTTGAGTTGCTTTATTACACACGGCTGATGATAAGTCTTTAGACAAAAGACTCAGTTGAAAACTGCTTATGAGTAGTCTCTAGGCAACATCTACCCACAGCTTATGAAAAAGCTTTAGACAAATATTTTGAGTCATTCACGGCTATAGTCTCTCACCTACGGCTTATAAAGACTTTGAGTTGCCCACGGATTATAAAGTCTTCACACAAAGATTGTGAGTTACCCACGGCTTAAAGTCTTTAGACAAATATTTTGAGTCGCTCATGGCTATAGTCTTTTACCTACGACTTATAAAGACTTTGAGTTGCCCACGGATTATAAAGTCTTTACACAAAGATTGTGAGTTTACCCACGGCTTATAAAGTCTAAGCAAATGATGTTTGGGATAGAATATATAGACAACAAGCGGTTTAAGAAAAATCTTGAGACAAAGACTATGAAACATTGGATGGATCAAATGTCCGGTGGCTTGCAAAAAGTCTTTTAGATAAAAAGCTAGAAAACGTTGGATGGATCAAACGACACACGACTTACAAAAAAGTCTTTTAACACACAAATACTACGAATGTTTTGATGGATAAAACGAGTACACCATAAAGTCTTTACACTAAGACTTGAGTTACCCACACGGCTTATAAAGGCTTTAAACAAAGACCATGACTTGAAAACAGTCGGTGAAGAGTCTTTAGAGAACATTATTACCCACGGCTTATGAAAATTGTAGACAAAAACGTTGAGTTTCTTGCTACACAGAAAGTTTTGTCTTGAAAATGTCAGATGACGAGTCTTTAGACAATATTTACCCACGGCTTGTGAAGATTTTTTAGAGAGAAACTGTGACTTGAAAACGGATTCATTGCTTTACTACCCACGGCTTAAATCTCGCGGGACAGAGAACGACCATAATCTAATGAATCTAAGACTGTGTTTGTACCCTTGGCTTGCAGTAAAACTTTTAGACAAAGGCTATGGACACGTTAGATGGAGCAAATGACCGGCTAAACAAAAAGTCTTTAGATAGACAAAGACTGAAAAAAGGACCAGCAGCTTGCAAGAAAGTCTTTAAACAGACCAAGACAATGAATATTATGGGTAAAACAACAAACGGTACGCTACAGTTTCTAGACGAAGACTGTGAGTTACCCACGGCTTGTAAAGTATTTAAAAATACCATGAGTAGAAATCGGTTTACGAAGAAAGAATCTTTTAGACAATATCCCACGGCTTATGAAAAGGTTTTAGACAGAGACTCTGAGCTGCTTGAAAAACACGGCTTATGAAAAGTCTTTAAACAAAGAGCATGACTAGGGAACGGCTTATGAAGAATGACGATATCTACCCACGGCTTATGAAATGGTTTTTAGACAAAGACTTTGACTTGCCTGCTAAACACTGCTTTGTGAAAAGTCTTTAGTCAAAACTGTGAGTTACCAACTTATGAAAAGGTTTTAGACAGAGACTTTGAGATGCTTTATTACACACTGCTGATGATAAGTCTTTAGACAAAAGACTCAGTTGAAAACTGCTTATGAGTAGTCTCTAGGCAACATCTACCCACAGCTTATGAAAAAGCTTTAGAACTCTCGAGTTGAAAACAGCCTTATAAAGAGTCTTTAGTCAACAATACAACCAACGGCTTATAGAAATTCTTTAGACAGAGACTGAGTCTAGACGAAACCAGTACCCACGCCTTAACAATGGGGTTTTAGACAAAAGACTCAACTCAACTTGGACATTTTACAAGTACCCACGGCTTTATGTAGAGTCTTGACACAAAGACCATTGTTTAGTCACACAACTTAGAAAAATAGTCTCAAGACAAAGACTAGGGGTTGGTTTTGGACTTCGTGGATGGAAAAAATGATCAGCAACTCTGTAAACGTCTTAAGCAACCCAAAGGCCTATTTTTTTCTTTAAAACGAACCCTTAAAACTTCTATAAGTTTATTGGATGTGAAAACGACTAACGGTGGATGAAAAAAAATGACCACCGGTTTGAGATACCCACGGCTTGGGAGATTATCATACGTCTTAAGAAAAGTCTTTAGACATAGACTTTGTTTGTACCCTCGGCTTGCAATAAATTTTTTAGACAAAGGCCATAGACACGTTTGATGGATCAAATGACCCAAGGCTTACCAAAAAACGGCTTACAAGAACGTCTTTAGACAGACAAAAGACTGAATATTTTGATGGGTAAAACAACAAACCGTACACCATACAGTTTCTAGACTAAGACTGTGAGTTACCATACACGTTTGTGAAGTTTTTAAAAAGACCATGAGTTGAAAACGGCTTATGAAGAATCTTTTAGACAATATCTACCCACGGCTTATGAGAAGTTTTTAAACAGAGACTTTGAGTTGCTTGTTACACAAGTTCTGGTAACGGCTTAAGACAAGACTTTACACAGACATTGTGATTGTACCCACAACTTGCAATAAGGTTTCAGAGAAAGACTTAGATGGATCAAGTGTCCCATGGCTTGTAAAACGTCTTTTGACAAAAAGACTAGGAAACGTTGGGATGGATCAAAACGACCCACGACTTACAAAAAATAAAGTCTTTAGACACACAAAGACTATGAATGTTTGGATGGATAAAACGACAAACAGTAAAGTCTTTAGACCACGGCTTGTAAGTTATAAAGGCTTTATAAACAAAGACCATGACTTCTATGAAGAGTCTTTAGACAATACCCACCAACAGCTTATGAAAAGTCTTTTGACAAAAGACTGAGCTGAACCAAAGACCCAAACCTTTACAGTAACCACAAGGCTTCAGAGAACGACCAACGGCTGAATAGAGTTTAAGACAAATACTATGAAACAAAAACAGACTACTTTACTTCACCACAAGCCTCGACAAAAGTATTTTGACAAAGACTACATGTCGGTGTTTAGCTAGTTGGATGGAAAGCGACCAATAGTAGTCTTAGGACAACGAGTATGAGCCAAAAAATTGAGTTAGTTTTTGTTTGTTGGATGGAGAAAACGACCAACGGATTAAACCAAGTCTTGAGAGAGAGAGAGAGAGTATATACCAAACATTGAGTTGGTTACTTGGTTTTTGCCTTATTGGATGGAAAGATTGACAAACGGTGCACCATAAAGTCTTTAGACAAAGACTGTGAGTTACCCACACAGCTTATAAAGGCTTTAATAAACAAAGACCATGACTTGAAAACAGTCTGTGAAGAGTTTAGAAATTATTATTACCCACGGCTTATGAAAATTTGTAGACAAAAAAGTTTCTTACTACACACGGCTTATGAAAAGTCTTGTCTTGAAAACGTCTGATGAAAGTCTTTAGCCAATATCTACCCACGGCTTATGGAAAGTTTTTAGAGAGACTATGACTATGAACATAAAACCTAAGACTATGAACGGAATAGAAAGACTTTACAAAATATCATAAAGTCTTTACAAAGATTTGACTAGTAAACTATAGAATTGTAGTTAATAAAAGAGTCCAATAATTAACTAAATAAAAGTACTAAAATGATAGCGATTTTCATTTTTTTCCATTCAATCTTAAATGAGATCACAACTTTTCATTTCACCCCTGAAGCTTGGTTAATTACAAATGTCTTGCCCTTAGAGACTATTCTAAACTTGCGAGTTGCAACACTATCAACACTCAAAAGGAAGTTCCAAAACTCTGTTTATTATTATCATACACTCTGGATAACATTATTACTTCATTACACATAACATTGTCACCACTTTCAACACAACAGACTCAAAACACACAAACTCTTTTTGCTAAACGATCATATAAAACATCTCTTAATCCAAACTTACATCACTTCCTCTGAAGAGTAACCAAATCAAGAGCAGATCCAAACTTCACACTCAAAGCTTGAGCACACCAACCATGTCCATCATCAACCGTAGGCATCCTCACTTCTATCACAGGCACCACAGGGCTTTTCGACCCCGGCATCAACACAGCTGCAAAAACCCTTAAAGCATTTGAAGCATCAATGTCCATACAAACATTGATCTCTGGAACTCCTTTAGCTGCCGGAGGGATACCAACGATCTTGAAGTAACCAAGAAGATGATTCTCTTCAACAGTCTCTCCTTCTCCTTCATACACAACGATCAAAGCTTCCTTCTGGTTGTCATGAACTGTAGTGAAGAAGAGGTCTCTACGCGCAGGAACCATCGTGTTGCGTGGTATCACGGGTATGAAGTTGTTTCCGTTAGCTCTGACTCCAACGGCAAGAGCCGTGGCTTGTATAGTCAAGAGGTCTAAGCTCCCAAATGGGTCGTGGGTCCCTGAAGTCACAGCACCTTCCAAAGCAGCTCCTCTAACCGCAGCTTCTAATGGATTCAAGTCACTGTAAAACTCTTCCTTCTTGCATATGTTCTTGAGGATGGTTCTCACTTTAGGGATGTAAGAACACCCTCCAACCATTATCACATCGTCTATATCATCAACATCCACTTTAGCATCCCTCAGACACTGCAGAACAAGTCTCTCACACTCCTCAAACACCTTGTTGTTCACTTCCTCAAACTCCAACCTATCAAGAACCTTGGAAACCACATCACCATCTCCCAAATCAACTTCTATCTGAACATTTTCCTGTTTCGACAGCCTGTGTATAGCATCCTGCGTCGCTACACGTAGCAGCCCTGAAGCTTCCTTGTTCGGTGGAGCGACATGTCGCATTGTGTTCTGCAAGATGTCTTCTCCTCCAACGGCGGTTCCAGCCAAGGCTTTGATCTGTGAAACACCACCAGCAGTTGCAGTGACCGCAACATCACAGTAACCAGCTCCCATGTTGAATATAACAGCAAGCCTCTCGCTTCCACTTCCCATGTTGTCATGACTAGTCATCTGCTGCTGCTGCGCGTATAGCAACGCGACAGCTGTTGGTTCAGGCATCAAACGAAGGACATGAAGTCCAGCCATAGCGCAAGCTCTCTCAATCCTAGTGAGCTGGAACCTAGAGAAAGACACAGGAACCGTGAGCACCACGTTTCTCACAGCACGTTTCAACTGATTCTCAGCCATTAAACGTAACTCCACAAGGAAGATCGCCAACACTTCCTCTGGAGTCGTTGATCTCCACGCGTTGTTCACCAACGCTGCAATAAACGGTCTGACTCCAATGTCTAGAGTTTGAACAAGAAATGGAAGGTTTTTGCTGGCGTGAACGACAGGGTCAGTGTCCACACGGCCTATGAGGCGTTTCATGTTGAAGACAGCTGCTCCTGTGAGCATCTCTTGCTCGTGTGCGAGCTGGTTGCTCACACCGCCTGCAGGGACTTCGTCTTTGAAAGTGACGAAGGATTTGATGAGTTTCTGGTTCCTTGTGTTTCTCAAGATGTGGACTTGTGAGCCGTTCCAGACAGCTATGCTGCATTGTGAAGTGCCAATGTCGATTCCAACGGCTATTTCAGGTAAGGAAGGAGATGATGATGACTTCTCTTCTCCAGTGTTCTCACTGTCTGATGCTACTGTGTACGCTGGTTCTGCCATTATATCCTGTTCAGACACAAAGCTTTTAAGGTTTGGACTTAGAGATGTAACAGCAAGATTCATCAACACAATCGATAACTACCAAATAAAATCGCTTTCATTTCATCGCTCAACATACAAAAACTAAGTAAGACCTGATTCAGACAAGAACCGGTACTAGTTTCCAAGTATCTGTCGTATTCTCAGGCTCTTTACTACTCTCCCATTATCTCACTCAATAACATAGCAGAAGAAAAATGAACTGATTAAGCTAAAGCTTTTAAGGTTTGGACATAGAGATGTAACAGCAAGATTCATCAACACAATCAATTAAAATTGCTTTCATTACATCACTTAACATTCAAAAACTAACTAAGACCTGATTCAGACAAGAACTAGTTTTCAAGTGTCTGTCGGATTCTCGGGATCTTTACTCTCCTATTATCTCACCCAAATAACATGAAATGATTAAGCGAGAACTAAGCTAAAACTATATGGGAAAACGCAGAGCTTACAAACTCAATGAAGAAGACAAAATCGAAGAGAGACTCAGGAGAGACAAACCTGATCAAAAGGAGAGATCTTTTTTCACAAGGGAGTTTGTAGTTGTAGCTTAATAAGAAGACTATGGTTAGTGGAGAGGCATACAAAGAAGTAGACAGAGTTAAGAAGGTGCGAGAGAGAGAAGGGATTGATGTTCTAGAGCTCCCTAGAGAACTTCGGCGCTTCTTTAGAAAATAGGAGGGATGTTTTTTCTTTATTTTATTTAATTTGCCGACCCAAAAAAAAAACAAATATACTTTATTTGGAAACGGGCCTGCCTAAAGAAACTATATGGGTCGAATTAACGAAATCATATGGGCTTAGAGTAGCTTGGCCCAGCTTACGATCATGAATCATTATGTTTATTTTGGCTGAAGTTATTAATGATCCAATTGAAGGGAAGAAAGTGTAATGATTTGGACAGAAATAGCTATTGTCATTCTTCTCTGGCTCAAACTGGTTCATTATACAATTATATGATAACTCTATCAAATAAATAATTTAAACAAAATCAAATGATTACTATTATCATATACGAATAATTTACTATTTGTTTTAACTAGTAAATCAATCAATTTGTGTGTTTTTTTTTGCAAGACTTCCAAATGAATGGAAACAAATATCATTGATTTGGGACATAAATAGTTATTTGTCATTCTTAAATTGTAAATCAATCAATTATTGTATTTTCTTGATTTCTTGCAAGTCTTCCCATTGATTTGGACGGAAACAGTTATTGGCATTCTTCTCTCTGGCTCCAATAATTTGTTCTAAAATTACTCCATAATAGAATATTTTGTTTTATATTTTGTTTAGTTGTTTTCTGTTGTATTAGTGGGATGATAATTTTTTTCTATACAAGTTAAATAGTAAATGTTATAAAGAAATTGATGGACTTAATCATACTATATCTTTCCATTCCAAAACGTGGTTAATCCAGACGAATCTTTCACGATAGAGATGCAGTTATATAAAATATCCAACCAATAACCCAACACATTGGTGACATCTCTTGATGGAAATGATGTCTGAGAGAGAGGTCCACCAAAAAATTAAAACCAATTAGAATCTTTCACCAATAAACATGTAAAACCAAACTAATCATAATTCATTTAATAGGAATAAGCTAATCATAATCAGTGCAATGTTTTTGAGAGTGGAACAACTTTATATTTCCACATCGCGTTGTATTTGTTTTTGACCACGCGTAAAAAAAAAACTTACCAACCCAAGAACAAAACACGTAAAACAAATCGAATCATATCCTATCAACGCGTAGGATAGAGCTGCCACAAGATATATTTTTAGTATAAAGGCACGTGTATTGTATGTGAAAATTTCTGTTAGTGACATCTTCTTTGAATTTCATAAAGGACAAAGGTGATAGTTGTTAAGAAGACACCTCTAAAAGCCTAAGCCATGTGGTAAATGGCATTTCATTTGAAACTCCATCGAATATTTATTAGTATTGATGGCATAGCCTCTACGTTTGGGTTCATTTTTTCTGGTTTAAAACTTAAAAAGCATTAATCCACGAGCGCCCAAGAATCCAAGATGCAGAGTCTTGGTTATCGACTATGATTCTAATTAGTTGAAACTTTTTAAAAGATTTGATGGAAGTATTACATACAAGTTTTTGCTAATTAGTTTTCTTTTAGTATTTTATCAGAAAAAAAAAAAAGATAAGAAGAGAGAAATGTATCAAATCATTTAAGCACATAGAGAACAATATTTTTGGTTGGCGTGTGAAGACTTAAGACTTACAATCATTGCTAAGTAATTACTATTCATGTTTGTTTTTTATTACTCTTGACTTTTTTTTAAATAACCCAATGTATTCATCCAAATGGATTCAAACTAACAACAGAGTGTCCGTAATAACTTATTTTATTGGCTAAAATACACATCCGTCACCATACAATGGGGAGTCGAGATCTTATATCTAACATTCCTTACGTAATTATTATGTTAACTAAAATGGCACCAAGGATAAACAGATTATTGATTTTCTTTTTCATGAGCAGTCCACATTTCGTAGCTTTTAATACAAGTTCACGTTATTTAGCGTCCAGTAATTTTACGTTCATTATGAAAAAAATTGTCTTTCTCTTCCTTAAATCATATTTTGTTAAGTATTTTCTTGATACTTAACACATAAGGTTTCGAAACTCTATAATTAAGAAAATGCGTTTATACTGCTAATCAGGATGGAATTTGATCGGTGCAAAAACAATCAATATAGAATATGATTTGATTCTAATCAAAACATATTAAAATGTGATTACAGACTTTCGAGAAGAATGTGTCATCATTTTTCAAAAAAAAAAAAGAATTGTGTATTCAGATAAAATAGACACGAGAAGGATATGAACTATGAGTCAGCAGTCAGTATCCATGATTAAAATATAGATTAAAACATAAAAAACCATGACTTAAAAACTAATTTACACAAATAAAAAACGACTCAGCTTCCTATAAATACCCTCCAAACTCTCCCATTCTTCTGTGCCTCTTCGTCTTTGTTCTGCTATTTCCTCAATTTCTTTAAAATATCTAAATCAGTATTATTGCTTACTTATTTTCTTGAAATGGCTTTCTCTCCGATCAATTGCCTCATTTTCGGTAAAACTTAAAAATACATTCACTAAGTTGTATTACTTTTAAAAAATCTTGTTCTTGATTTATATATCCACAATCTTGATGTAATTTGTAACTATGATCAGATTTGGATGACACATTATACCCTTTGAAAACCGGAATAGCACCAGCTGTCAAGAAAAACATCGACGGTAACTAAACAGAAAATTACCTTTTTACTATTTTCTCAAACATTCGGTTGATTATATTTCGCACTTGGCAGATTTTCTAATGGAAAAGTTTGGATTCTCTGAAAGTAAAGCTTCAAGTCTAAGAGTTGAACTCTTCAAGACTTATGGAAGTACTCTCGCTGGTCTCAGGGTATTTTCATTTCCACAAGTTCTTGTATCTTAAGAAAAAATTACTTAGTTGATTAATTTCTCATTTCTTGTCTTTATTTTCATATTAAATTTTGTAGGCGTTAGGTCACGATGTTCATCCTGATGAATATCACAGGTAAAAAGATGACCATCAATATATATATATATATATATATAAATTTATCATTTATATTCCCATAAAAAGTATTTTTTGTTCTCAAAACGTTTTGTTGCATTTCTTGAAACTTTTGGTTGCAGTGTCGTGCACGGAAGGTTGCCGTATGGCTCGATCCAACCTAACAAAAAACTTCGAAACCTTCTCAACAAAATTAAACAGAGAAAAATCGTAAGTTTTTATTTTATTTTATTTTTCTATAGAGCATGGATATTTATTTATTTTTATAATAAATGATCTTTTTTTGGGGTCTATCAGATTTTTACGAACTCGGACAGGAACCATGCGATGAAGGTTCTTGAGAGATTGGGTTTAGAGGATTGTTTTGAAGAGATAATATGTTTCGAGACAATGAACCCGCACTTATTCGGGTCAACAACCCGACCCGATGAGCACCCCGTCGTTCTCAAGCCTTCGTTGACCGCAATGGATGTTTGCATTCGTGTCGCCAACGTCGACCCTCGCCGGGCGGTAATAATCTTATTTATATATATATATAAATTATATATTTATCAATTTTTCAAAAATATATTTCTCAAAAAAAAAAAATCTTATTTATCAAACGAATTTCTTATTAAATCATGATGATTAGCTCCACATGTACCGTATTAAAACTGCTTTTTATTTCTATTTTTTTAAATAGGTGTTTTTGGATGATAATGTCCACAATATTACCGCGGGTAAATCTGTCGGGCTTCGCACAATCCTGGTAATTTTTTATTCCCTTTGTTTATTTTTTTTACCGTGATATTTATGTGTTTTCTTTTGTAGAAAAAAGACATTTATATAAGAAATTTATTTTTCTTCTTTTATGTTGGTTTAAAAGGTGGGGAGATCAGAAAAGACTAAAGATGCGGATCACGCGGTGGAGAGTGTAACTGAGATAGCTACGGCGGTGCCGGATATTTGGGCGACGGCTACGAGCGGATGTGATGACGGCGGTGAGAGGATCAGACGGAGCAAGAGTGAGCTGGAAGCTATGGCTTCAATCACAGCCGTCGGTGCGTGACGTGCGGATCGTGGCCGTTGGATATTTTAACGTTTAGTGGTTCGCATTGCACAGATGGGGTTAAATGTTGATAATGCATGTGAATAAAATAATAGTGGTGGTGAAGGGATATTACTACTGTTCATCCCATCTGGACACCAAATGTGAATACGCAATTAAAATGTTAATGTATGATGACAATAAGATGTGTACATTTTGTGTTTATTATCAAACGTAATTTTCGAAGAAATTTAAAAAATTTCATTTTCAGAATTGTGTTAGACCATCGTTATCGGACGTCCTTAGATCAGTCCTTAGCAGATTTGGGTTTAAAAATAAATACAAAAAATGGCTTTATCTAACAAACGGACATTAATTAAGGTCTTTTGGGCTTCGTCCTTAGCTCAATCACGGAGCTACGTGGCAACATTGTATGGAGTGTCGAAAAACAGGGTTTGGGGAAAGTCGAATTGCATCTTCATTTTGCCCTCTTTCTCCCGAGTCTCTCTTCTCCGCACGGCGACTGCGACCTCGTTCTCCCGCGTCTCTTCTCCGCACGGCGACTGCAACCCTCGTTCTCCCGGGTCTCTCTTCTCCGCACGGCGACTGCGACCCTCGTTCTCTCGGGTCTCTCTTCTCGGCGGGGCGATTGCGACCCTCGTTCTCCCGAGTCTCTCTTCTACTGCCAAATCGTCGTCAGCAAATCGATCGTCGTCTCTCTTCTCTGTACGGACGCGTCTCTGCCTCTTCATACCTAAACGAGGTATGTGTTACTTGATCTTTCTGACTGTTCTCTGTTCTATAGCGATATGTTTAATGCTTAATTTAGTTAATGATATGTTTGATTCTTAATTTCGTTAACGAGAAGTTTGATGCTAGTTTTGTTTCTAATCGGTTTGAATCTTCTCCCATGAAATCGATAGCTTTAGGTTAGATGCTTTATTTCGTTTATGATCGGTTTGATTTTGTCGAATGATTAATTAAATTGTGTTGGTCAGTAGTTCGAGTAGCTTTCTTGTTATATTGAACTTAGTTGTGTTAATATTATCAGGTCTAGCAAGTTCCTTGTTATATATTGAGACTATGATCAGTGTGTTTGTAGTTTTGGTTTCTGATTCTCTAGTTTAAAATGTAGTTCGATTGCAACCAAATAGGCTTTAAATTTTAAAGAGCTTGTTAAAGTAATCACTTCTGATAATTTATGATAATAGGTTTGTTGTTGTGAATGTAATAACTTCTGATAAGACCTTGGTGGTTAAGGGTTAGTCATTAAGGGGAATACATACCACGCATTAAACTTTCGCCTATTAAACCTCAACCTCTCTTCTATAGTCGACCTATCACACTCTACTATAAACCCTCTTCCATAATGTCTTCTCTGCTCTTAGTTGTATGGATTCAAGGAATCCACATGGTATGGATTCAAGCAATCCATATGGACAGTCTTCTAGTTATATAGGACTCCTCAACAGTCAACACGAAACAGTTATCAATGAAAACTTTCCTTATGAAAGTTTTCATTGTACTGTGAGCCTTGGAGCATCAGAAACCCCCCCTTCCTTTTCCCAACCTGACGTTCTAACTCCACCTGTAGTCACACCAGTCGATCATCGTCGCCAGAAGTGGACGCCTCATGATGACGAGGTTCTAATAAGTGCCTGGCTGAACACATCTAAGGATGTTGTTACTGGTAATGAGCAAAGTGCACGGACCTTCTGGAAACGAGTAGTGGAATATTATAAAGCAAGTCCTCACGGTGAAGGGGGTGGTGAGAAGAGAGAGCACCTCCACTGTAAGCAGAGGTGGCACAAGATCAACGATTTAACAAAAAAGTTTTGTGGAGCATATGCAACAGCAGAGAGACAAATCACTTCTGGTAAAAACGACACAGATGTCCTCAATATGGCTCATCTCATATTCTACACTGATCACAAGCAGAAGTTCAACCTTGAACATTGCTGGTGTGTGTTGAGGCATGAGCAGAAATGGTTAAGCCTTAACGTACATAAACTTGACGGGACTTCAAAGAGAAAAGCTGGTGCATCAGGTTCCCAAGCTTCAGCCACCAATGGTAGTGATAATGAGAGCCGTCCTGAAGGTGTCAAGGTTGGTAAGGCTAAAAGGAACAATGGTCAGGGAAAGTCTATGGCTGAGTATACAACCATTTGGGAGATGAAGAAGGAGGACTTGGCGATGAAGGAGAAACTGTCAAAGCTAGCAATTTTAGACACTCTTCTGGCCAAGAAAGAACCACTTACTGAGGCTGAAGAAGTGGTGAAGAATAAGCTTTTAGCCGCGTATTTCTGAGAGAATGGAGAATTCATGTTGTTTGTATTATGTTATAAGTTGTTTAAGTAGTTTAACTATGTCTTTAGATTCAGTTATAAGTTGTTTAAGTAAGTTGTTTGTATTATATTATGTCTTTAGATTCCCGTTTTAGGTTGTTGACTGTACTTCCTCTATGGTTATTAATGAATCACTTATGTTAAAACTGCAATGTCTTCAAATTATGTCTTTATGTTGTGTTTTAAAATTCTGTTTTAAGTTATTTACATTAATGTCTATCTAATATCCTACTTGTATGATTATTTCTTGCAGGATAAGTGAGCATGGGACTTGATTACAGCTACACTCAACCGAGTGAATCAGAGGAGTATGGCATATCTGACACTGGATACAACGAAACAGAAGATCTCATTCGGCAAGACCAAGCTGAGTTAAGCTACAACAACAGTTTTAGGCCGGGTTTGTATCCTCCTCAACCGGAGGTTGAGTTCGGTTTCCCGCAAACATGCTATTGTGGTGGTCGACCCCTTCTAGCAACTTCTCACAGCATAAACAATCCAGGTAGGAGATATTACACATGTGCAAATGCTGATGATGGAGAGTGTCATGTTTGGAAATGGTGGGATGAGGCTGTTATGGAGGAGATGAAAGCCAGGGATGTTCACACCCTGCAGTTGGCTGAGAAGGTTGATTATCTTGCCGGTGGGATTGGAGATGAGAGACAGGGTTGTTCACACCCTTCAGTGTCTCTCCATTACGACACTGAGCAGAAATTGGTAAGGCTAGAACAGATAGTGTCTGAGTTAAGTAAGAAGAAATCTATGTTAGGTAATGGCTTTGGGCTTGAATACTTTGTCGGTGGGATCGTTCTTGTGCTAGTTTTAATAGGTATGGTGCTCATCACACGTTAATCAAGCTTGGTTGTACTTCTATGTAATGTGTATGGTGTAATGTGTCACGACTTTGAACACTATGTATTATGTTTTGTTTCTTTTATGTAACAACTTTGACAACCCTATTATTATGTATAACTCTGTTATTATGTTTATGTATTGTGTCAAGATTTTTAAATGACTGAATGTTGGTGGCACATTTTCTGTTAGAAGCCAAATTAACCTACCAAGCTTCAACCAAAAAGTTGGTAAGACACATTTTGAAACCAAAAAGTTGGTAGGACACATTTTGAACGTGCTCGTGATCAATATGACGTGGGTACCAACTTTTTTACTAGACGACTATAAATGTATCAAATGTATGTTTATTTCTTTCAAACTCAACTTTTCTCTATCCATTCTCGAAAGTTTCTCTTTTTAAAAAAAAAAAATGGCATCCTCTTCTCATTATCATTACCACAAAGATAATGATGATAATGATTTTGAATCTATGTTTGATGACTTTTTTGAAAATCCTGATCTTATTCCACAACCAAAAGAGCGAAAACAACAGATTTTTATCGAGAGAAATCGGGAAGAAGGTCATAACGCACTTTGGAATGATTATTTTTCTGAAACTCCAACATACCCTCCCAATTTATTCCGCCGACGGTTTCGAATGAATAGATCATTGTTCTTGCGTATTGTTCATCGTCTCTCAACAGAAGTAGAGTATTTTCGACCAACACAAGATGCAACCGGCAGGTCTAGTCTATCACCGCTCCAAAAATGTACGGCGGCGATTCGTCAATTAGCATATGGTGGTGGGGCTGATTCAGTTGACGAATATATACGACTTGCAGAAACTACGGCTAGAAAATGTCTCCACCAATTTACCGCAGCCATTATCAACTTGTTTGGCGACGAATACCTAAGACGTCCCACACATGATGATCTGGAAAGACTACTCCATATTGGAGAACAACGTGGATTTCCAGGGATTGTTGGAAGCATCAATTGTATGCATTGGGAGTGAAAGAATTGTCCCACCGCTTGGAAAGGAATGTATTCACGAGGAACCGACAAACCAACAATTGTGTTGGAGGCGGTAGCTTCGTATGACCTCTGGATATGGCACGCATTTTTTGGAGCTCCAGGTACTATGAACGATCTTAATATTCTTGATCGATCACCTGTTTTTGATGATATTATTAACGGTGTTGCTCCCGAAGTCAACTTCTATGTCAACGGAACGGAGTACCATTTCGCTTACTATCTCACGGATGGTATTTATCCGAAATGGGCCACTTTTATTCAATCTATCCGACTACCACAGGGACCAAAAAAATCTTTATTTGCTACAACCCAAGAATCGGTGCGAAAAGATGTTGAACGTGCCTTTGGAGTCTTGCAAGCAAGATTTGTCGTTGTCAAAAATCCTTCTAAGTTATGGGATAAAGAGAAAATAGGTAATATTATGAGAGCATGTATCATACTCCATAATATGATCGTCGAAGATGAAATAGAGTCATTCACTCAATATGAACTTTTCGAATTTCAACAAGGACAAGATGAGGATCTTACATATTCCGTCAATATGCCTTCAGAAGTTGGCAATATAATCGATCGTCGCACGAGAGTTCGGAATAGACAAATCCATGAACATTTAAAAAATGATTTGATTGAAAACATATGGACTAAATTTGGCCATCTTTATAACCAATAATGTTTAAATTTGTATATTTCTATGTTTTATGTTTTTAATTAATGTATTGTATGCTTTTAAATTTTTTTAAAATTAATATCTTATATGTTTTTTTAAGTTTTTTTTATTAATGTCTCGTGTTCTGTTTTCAAACTTTGTAATTTTCTTATGTTTTCAATTTTAATGTTTTGTGTTTAATTTTAAACTTATGTTTTATATATACTTACTTATAAAATAAACCAATTAATTTACTTAAGAGACAACAAAAGTCCTACCAATATTCTATACATTTATCAAAAGTCCTTAAGAAAGTCTTAGTATACAAATAATATTAAAAAAGTCTAAGGATCTAAATAAGTCCTTAACCAATAATCATGCTTTTAGTAACCTGGCTTTAGATAATCTTCATTTATCAAATGAAAATAATAATACTTTTTTGATCAAGCACATATATCAATGCATGTTTAAATCAGAAAGATCACTAAAACCTATGTCCAATGTTTATTACTAATCAGTTTCGTAAATTAAAGAGTAATAGAGAATGAAGAATAGTTGCGTGCCTTCTCGGATTATCTCTCAACCGTCCACATTTTATCTCCCTTACCAAAGAGATGTGCAAAGGTGCATAAAGGAACCCAATTAGAATAATCATTTATCTCGAATAACATTCCACAGTAGAATAATGCTTATTTAAAGAACCCACTTAGCATTTTGTTTGTATTTAAATTGGTATTTTAAACGTCAATGCATTTTGTTTCAGGATTTAAATATAAATTAAAATGTAAAGATATGATCAGTAGAATATTTTTTGAGAAAGACAAAACAACAAATAAATGCAAACAGTTATGAAAAATTCAGAACATCACCTTTTCAAATACAAATGGAGTAGAACTCATATTCTTTCGTATAGATGTTGTGTTTAGTTTACTTTAGTTCTCCTCAGAGAAAAAAATACGGATCATAAATTGTGATATTTGTTTTAATTAGTTAGATTCTTTAAATTTAAATTATGTTTCAATGGAATCAGAAAATCAATCAATCATATGCTTATTTATCGTGAATTTAATTGATGAATTTGTTTCTTCCTTGCAAGACTCCACATGAAGGGAACAAATATCATGATCCGGACACAAATAGTTAATTGACTTATTGTCATTCTTCTCTGGCTCCAATATGTTCTTTTAAATAATAGTATATGGTAATTCATCAAATGATTATATCATAGTCGAATCTTTTTTACGACAGAAGATGAAGTCGTCGTATATATTGTCCAACCAATAGCCCAAGTCATTGGTGACATCTCTTGATGGGAAGTGATATTTGGGAGAGGTCCACTTAAAACATATATCAATTACTACAAGTAGGATGATTTGTATGTTAATGAAAATACAAAACCTAAGAGCATGAATATCCCTTGATTCTTAAGTGGGTTTCCTAATGTTTATTTAATAATTTAATTACACTTAAGTGGGCTTAAGAACTCTACTTAAGAAACACCCATTTTGAGTGGTCCAATGGGAGTTTCTTAATTAGGGGTTCTTAAAAAATTTTTTTTTTAAAATAAAACTTATTTATTAATAAAATATATCAAAAGACAATATTTTAAACATAAATTTAAAACACACAAAAAAGAAGATTACTACAATAATCGAGAATAATTTGAAAAAAACGTCATAACTTAAACTTAGTTGTTGTCTTCATTACGTCCAAATTTACGCCATATATGTTCAACCAAATCAGCTTTCAGGTGTTGATGCATTTGTCTATCACGAATTCTAGTTCGAGCACCCATCATATTCGCGATATTTGTAGGGATATCTGTAGAATACGTGAAATCGACATGTGAACTTCCGTTGTCCTCGGCTTGTTGGAACTCTGAAACATCAAATTGAGTGTATCCATCTCGTTCGTTTTCTACTATCATATTATGGAGTATGATACATGCTCTCATAATCTTCCCAATTTTGACTTTATCCCAAAAAAGTGCCGGATTTTTAACAATAGCAAAGCGAGCTTGCAAGACTCCAAAAGCACGCTCGACATCTTTTCGGACAGCTTCTTGATGTTGAGCAAATAACACCGCTTTTGGTCCTTGTGGTATTGGAATGGATTGGATAAAAGTTGTCCATTTCGGATAAATGCCGTCGGTGAGATAGTAAGCCAAATGATATTCTCTTCCATTGACCGAGAAAGTGACTTGCGGAGCTTGACCTTTTATTATGTCATCAAAAACAGGTGAGCGATCAAGAACATTGATATCATTTAAGGTACCTGGAGGTCCAAAAAACGCATGCCAAATCCATAGATCATACGAAGCAACCGCCTCTAAAACGATTGTGGGTTTTCCCGAACCACGTGAATATTGACCTTTCCAAGCGGTGGGACAATTCTTCCACTCCCAATGCATACAATCGATGCTTCCTATCATCCCGGGAAATCCACGATGCTCACCAATATCAAGAAGACGTTGAAGATCAGTCGGTGTTGGTCTTCTTAGGTACTCATCGCCGAATAAATATATTATTCCTTCCACAAAATGTTCCACACACAGCCGAGTTGTCGTTGCACCGAGTCGGAGGTATTCATCCACAGCATCAGCCGCAGAACCATAGGCCAAAACACGAATGGCTGCTGTACACTTCTGAAGTGAAGAGAGACTACGCCTTCCAAGAGCATCTTTTTTTTCTCGAAAGAATTCAACTTCGTTGGAGAGTCGATCAACAATATGCATGAACAATGCCTTGTTCATTCTAAATCGTCGTCGAAATAAATTTGGAGGGTATGTTGGAGTTGCACTGAAATAATCATTCCATAAACGTTGATCGCCTTCTTCACGATTTCTTTCGATATGAACTCGCTTTTTTCTTCTTTTCCTTTCTTCTTGTTGATTACCATAATTAATAGAAAAATTCTCGAATGTTTGATCAAAATGTTGATCAAAATATTGATCAAAATATTGATCAAAATTTTCATCATCTACTCCCTCAAAAGTGTTATTAGTATTAGAAGATGAAGCCATAAAGGAGAATGAGAGATAAAGGAGAATGAGAGATAAAGAGTACACACGATTGTTTGAAGAAATTGTAATGCTTTGGTTGTTACAATTGTTTGAAGAAATTGTAAGAGATAATGAAAATTGTTGTTCTCGTTGTAAAGCTTTGGTTGTTATATACACAAAGATATTACAAAAGGACACAAAGTTACAAACTCTCGTGATTTCATAATTAAAACAAACTCTCGTGACTCATACACAACGCACACACACTCCTGACTTCACCAGACAAACAAACAAACTCTCGTGACTTCACCAGCCCACAAACAAACAAGCAACTCTTCAAAATCCTTTGTCTCTCTGCCATGTTGAAGCCTTTGCCAACTCTGCACATGGGAAGATACAATCATATACGTTCATGAAACAGAAGCATTTAATATTTGAAACACAAACATGAAACATAAACTTAAACAGATACATTAAAACATAAACTTGGAACAGATACATTTAAAACATAAACATGAAACAAATACATGAAACATAAACTTGAAACAAATACATGAAACAGAAACTTGAAAGTACCATGACATGAAACAGAAACATGAAACACACTAGATGAAACATGAACTTGAAACACATTAATTCAGTTCAACATCTCACTAATTAGCTTCTTCTTTAAAGCTTCTTCATATTCAGATAGTGGCTCTTTTTTTGAAATGAGACTGTCAAGTAGACCAATCTTCTGCAGTCTTTCCTTGACTGCCAAGTCTTTCTCTTTAATAGACCACATGGTCTGAAACTGAGAGACAGCCTCTTGATCTGCAAGACCTTTCTTACCAGACGCTGCTTTTGCTGCTTTTACACCAGGAGGGCGTTTGGTTGGGTGATCACCTACACTGGTTGTTGCTTGAGAGCTTGATGAGTCTGCTCCATCGTCACACTTTCTCTTC
Source organism: Moricandia arvensis (assembly GCA_905132765.1). Classification (NCBI taxonomy): domain Eukaryota; kingdom Viridiplantae; phylum Streptophyta; class Magnoliopsida; order Brassicales; family Brassicaceae; genus Moricandia; species Moricandia arvensis. The sequence goes on along the minus strand of CAJHQP010000633.1, from coordinate 22,703 downwards.
TTAGCGCCTCCATCTCTCTTACTAATTGCAAGCTCACACCATTTCTGGTCACTCCGAAGTTCCTCCCAAGCGTGGTGAAGGTTAAACTTCTTCTTGTGGTCGTTGTAGAAGATTGCGTGTGCCAGTTTAACTACATCATTTTCATTCTGGCCAGACGTTTTCTGTCTTGTTGCAGCCTCATAGGAGCCACAAAACTTACAAACAAGATCATTCATCTTCTGCCACCTCTGCTTGCACTGAATGGCCTCTCGCTTTTCACCTCCTGCCACCTTTGGACTAGCTGCATAGTAGGCTGCTATGCGTTTCCAGAAAGTACCGGCCTTCTGCTCATTGCTTACAACAGGGTCCTTTGACGTGTTTAACCATGCGCTTATGAGCACCAGATCATCTGTGGGAGTCCATTTCTTTCTCTCTTTGCGCTCTGTGGGGGAGTCTTCATAGAAGCTCTCAGTTTCAGCATATTGGGTACTGAAGACAGGGACTTGTGATGAAAAACTAACATACTGAACGGGTTCAGGAAGGACAGTATCTTGTTGACTGTTCAACAGATCAACAAAATTTGATGTCTGATTATATGGATTCGTTGAATCCATATCCTAATATGTGAGAGTAGAAAGGAAGAAGTATAAATGTGTTTGAAGAAAAAGACCAAGCACCGGTTTTTTATAGATGAAAATAGATGAAGATTGTGTTAATTTGCTTTTAATTGCCTTAACTTTCTGAGTTAAATTGAGTTGAGATGATTAGACATGTATCTAACAAATTCATTACCAAGCATTTATCACAATTAAGACTTATCCAAAGCATTCATCACAACCACAACCAGAACCTAACTCTTATCACAACCACAACCAGAACCTAATTAACTACCATTTATTAACCTAAGCAACAATCTGAAGTAGTGAACTCAAGTTTGCACACTTACCTAACCGAGGGCTGGTGATACGCCTCCTAGAAAGAATGTTTCTCTGGCTCCTCAAGTTCTCACCACTTTGATCATTCTGATCTTTGCTTCCTCGCATGATTCATCAAATTTAAAACAAATTAGCAATGCAGACAGTGTAACAAAGAACCATATAATCAAAGAAAGCAAATGTCATCATATTCATAACACCTAATTAAATCACTGATTTCAATTATCTACAAAACTCTAATTAAAATCCCTATCACTAGAGTGAAAAGAAAGAAAAAGACCCAACCTTGATGATAATGGTATCACAACGGAAGAGCTTGATGCATCAGTGAACACACGGTGGCCTCATTGATGACAAGTCTGTTGGGAGACTTGATCTTTGAACTTCGATCTCCTGATACCAAAATAAACAAAGGATTCACCTTTGAACTTTAGACACTACATCAATCAAATCCCTCATTCAGATAAATACAAAGAAGGATGATATGAGAAAGTTAATTACTTGACAGGGAAGAGGAGATAGACGGAGGAGAGACCCACAGAAGCAACATCGAAGAGGAGAGAAGGCGGAGACCGACAGACTCGTCGCGTCTCCATCGTTCCTCTGACAACGGAGACGGAGGAGATGCCATGCAGACCAAGAGAATCGTCGATCGTGGTGGGTTTCCAACGTTCCTATGACGACGAAGAGAAGAGAAGACGGAGGAGACACCGACAACCCCGATTGATTCGTCGATCGACGTGGGTTCCCGTCGAAGAAGCGATGACAGCGAAGGGGAGAGAAGACGAAGGAGACACCGACGGCCCCGATAGATTCGTCGATCGTGGTGGCGAAGAGGAGACAACACGGAGGAGACACCCACAGGATCTCCATCGCTTTTCTTTTGGAGAAAACAAGAAGTCGAAACAACAAAAGAAGAAAGAGAGAAAAGGAAAAAGAAAAAAAGATTTGAGGCTTTTCTGCCTGACACGTGGAACAGAAACCCCTCTAAAATCAGTTCCCAAAATACCAAAATAAGAATCGATTACTTGCTTTTAATTTAGTTTACATTTAATTAATTCAGTTTTTTAAGAACCTTGTTAAGCACCACCGTTAAACATGGTCTAACATAGTCATCAGCAGTGTCATGTGTAAATTCATGATGTATCATGTGCTAATTTTAGAAAGGTGCTGAAGGATGTTGAGGGATAGACAAATTTTATCGTAATTTCGTTTTCGTTTTCATAATATTGCTCTTTAAGGTGGATCAACGAATTGCTTTTATTATTTTTGGATCATTAGCTATTTGTAATTCTAATCTAAAACAAGATTAAAAAAAAGTTTTTAACAAAAGGTTAAATACATGTAAAATAATCGAATTGTAGCAACGCGTACAATGCCACTATGATGACATACTTTTTCTCTGTAAAACACGTGTTCTATGTGTACCAACTTTTGCTAGTGAGTAGTGACATCTTATTTGAACTTCAGAAAAGGTGAAATTAAAATCATGTTTATTGCAGGATTCTTATGTGGGGTTTTTAACTTTTGTTAAGAGTCGGTTTTTAATTTTTAACTAAAAAAAATTAAAAATCGGCTCTTAAATAAGAATTTTAAGAGTCGATTGTTAGTCGTAAAGTAAAAAAAAATGAAAAAACGAAAAAAAATTAAGAATCTCACCTAAGAATCCCGCATTGAACATGACCTAAGTAAAAAGAGCTAAAGAGCATCTTCAACCCAAGCAATCCACTTGGGTTGCTTATTTTTTTTTCTTTTTTTTTTCATTTTTGAAAAAAAAAATTAAAACGAATCATTCACGGGCCGTCATGTGTCAGTGAGACCCATAAATAGTATAAAAACCATTGCTTATTTAGGAACAATAAGCAATGGTGCTTAGAGTTTTAGTGGATCCCACCCGCTAAGCAACCATTTAAGCACCACTTAAGAATCTTGATTGAAGGTGCTCTAAAGAAGTCTTTACAGAAAAAACAAGCAATTTAAGAGATAGATATCACATTTGAACTCTCTGGACACCAAAGTTAAAAGCCTGAAGCCTACGGCTGACATTTCATTTGAAACTTCGTTGAGTATTGAACTGTAATGACCGCGTATAAGAGCACTTCCATCGAAGGTTCACAATGGAGGTTCACACAAATTTCTAAAAAAAAATTAATATAATAAAGATAAAGTTATGAACATGTATCTTGCAAATTTACTGTGATGAATTTGTATCATTACTGTTTCGTGGGTCCCACGATACGTGACGATCCGCGATTAGTCTGATTTTATTTTTAAAACAAAAAAATCAAAAATAGAGAAAAAAATTTAATAATAAAAATTTCAAAACTTGAACCCCAAAAGAGAGTTCATTGATGTACATACTCTAACTGTACAAACAAGTCTTCTAAAAATATTTTTTATTCGGAACTAATGATGCTATTTTTTCTGTATAATCATTATCCAAAAGAAGGAATAAGAAGAAATTAAATGTTATATATGCTTCTTTTGAATTCAGACGATGACCAAACCAGTTTACTCTTAAGCAAATTCAATGCTTATCCTATGAAGTAATTTTCATAACCTGAAACATTTATAGAGTATGGAAAATCAGATTATTTCATACCCCAGCTCCCGTTTTATTACACTCATATTTGGGCTAAAGTAGACCCATAAAGGAACAAAAGGCCCAAACTGAACGTTCGGAAGAGGACCTGAAGAGTTGGGAAAAGTATCATAGCGGAAGCTCTCTTCAGAAAATATTAAAGTTCTTGTTGTTATTCCTTTCAGCAGTTTGTGTTCTTTGTTGCATTAGCCTTTACAGTGTTGTAAATCATAATTAAATGTCACACTCATACATTTAATACTAACGGATTCCATCTCATCCTCACACTCAGACTACTCTTGAATGAGTCTTGATAACAGTGTTTGGCTATTTTTGTTTGTAATATGGTCTTTGAGTGTGTGTGAAGTTACTAAATAAAACTTAATTATTGTTTGAAAGCAGAGGAGCTGAAATCACCAAACAGTCTAAACTAGTTACTTCCATAATCAAACAATGTACTCATGTAGTAATGTTACTTTGGAAACATAAGGAACAGAATAATTCGTGAGATTTTGTATATTGACATAGCTTTTTACAAATGAATAAACTTGTTTAAACAACGATCTTCACATCACTAGTTTCGTCTTCTTTGTAGGTTCTCTTGTAAAGCTCTGGCCGCGTATCTGATGAGCTTCACGAGGTTTGTCAAGAATCATATCGATTGTAGATGCAGCGTTACGTTCTTGTTCTTGGATCCTCTGCCTCCAAAGTTGAATCAGGTCTGATGCAGCATTGCAAATCGTACGGTCCTTGTGCTTGGCAAGTCCCTGAAGCCTCTCCATGATCCTCCTTGGCTCATTAGGTCTTGGAGTGACGTTCATCTTCATGAGTAACGAGATAGCCTCAACGCAGCGAGAAGCATCTGCTTTGCCAGAGAGAATACCCTTAGCGTTGGCCACGTCAGCAGCTTTCTTCGCTGCTTCGAACAGCTCCACCATCTCCTCTGTTTTCGCCGCGGAGTTAGGGTTTAGACAAGCAGCGACTCTCCTAGGAGGAGGAAGCAAGGTTTTGGTTGTAACCTTACCACTTTTGTCTCCTTTGATGTCTCGTTGCGTCTCTGTCTTCAACTCCACAAAGCCTGTCTTCTTCTTAATATCTTCCTTCGGTTCAAGTGTCGTAAGTGATCTATGTTCTTCGTTCGAACACCTTGTTGGAACAAGCTTCTTCTTCTTCGGATTGAGAGATTGGTCTCTTCTTCCATGTCCGTAGAGAGTGGCCAACCATGAATCGAACAAGGACTGAGATACTTCACGGATCTTAGGGCTCTTGTGAGTTCTCAGAGTCTCCAACCGAAATATCGACTTAGAAAATCGTTGAATATCGTTGACGGAGAGAGACTTAGACTTCAACCTATTTAGAACATCGACACATCCGTCGACACCGTCTAGGTCTCGTGTAAGATAGGTAGCTTCGATCGCTGCGGCAAACAGATCTTGTAAACCATCAGATATCTCCTGCGCAACCATCTCTCCTTCTCGAGTTGTTGTTGTTGTTGTTGAGTTTCAGATGATTTTGTGTGATCGAATTATGGAAAAAAAGGTCTCAGGTAAAACGAGAAGAGCTTAGGGTTTCAGTGTGATTTGTAAGATGGAAATAAGGAAAGAGAGCAAGTGAGAAAGAGTTGATTAATATATATAGAGAGTGGCTTGAGCAGAGAAAAGGAAACTTTAGTAGCTTAGGATCCAAGCAACTTCTCTCAGTTTCCTTTTTCTTCACCCAAAGGGTACTTTCGTCAACACTTACTCCTAAATCAGATTTGGATCACACACAAGCTGTTATAAGTTAATTAACCCCACGTCAATTCATAAGATTACTCTCTTATTTTTGTTTGTTTGTTAGGGTTACTAAGACTCTGAAATATAATTTCCAAATACTTATAGTTCCTTGCATTATCATCCCAAAAAATCCATCAGGCTACACAGCTACAACAACAACACACATAAGTGCAAACTTTCTTGGCTCTAAACTGAAACTCTACTTATATAAATCAATCATCACCATAGGCCTTGAAACAATAACGTTCACGGTAAGGAGCGTTGAAGAAAAGATCAGCCTCTAACCATTTGGGATACCTAACAAGATCTCCAGCTAAAAACTGCAAATACCTCTTGCTATCTTCGGGAACAACACGAACCTCTCCTTCTTCAATGTAAACCAACTGATCCACCTGCCAGTCCCATGGCAGTTTGCACTTCCCAGTCTTCCACACTGACCATCTCGAAACCCCTAGCTCATCTAACCGTCTCTGTGACACTTTACGTTCCACTTTAACGTTGTATAGCTCCTCCAAGGGTGTCTGCATAGAGGTTACCTTAAAGGCTCTCTGAACAGAGAGTTTGTTTGTTTTCTTGCATTGAGTGAGAGAACCAGGGAATGGTGTGGCCATCATAAGACTTGCCATGGCTGCTTCTCTTCAAGTCTTTTTTTTTTAAAAAATCCAATATTGTGACACCGAGTTTGGATCTGCGGATAACATAGAGAAGATACATACTGTAAGAAACACAAAACGAGATTTCCATAACACATATCGAAAAATTGTTATGTTACAAGTTCCATAAACATTAGTGGAAACAAAGAGAGGAAGAGTGGTAAGTGTAAAAGTCTTTGAGTACAAGTGAATCTTTGTAAAGCAAAGAGGCTTTATCATTCTAATCAAAGAACACAAGGCAAAAATAAACTCAGGGATCCAAAGAAATTTGGTTATACCCATTTGCTAATTCAAATCGAAAATCTCCGGATTCTTACCGGAGAAGAAAGTGGAGAGGAGACTGAACTGTATCTGTGAGGGAGACTTGTGTCGCTTCAAAAACCCTTAAACCCCTGTCCTGACCCAGACACAGGCATATCCATTCCATCCATCCCCGACTTTTATAAATTACGGAAACGGCCCTAGTATTTAGTTATATTTTAATTGTGCGCCAGGAGTTTTCATTGTACTAATTTGGTACCCAGATGTTTTGTTTTTGTTCTCTTTTATTTTTGATTGATGCAATTCACCATCAACACATTGTGTTGCTTTGAGTGTATGTGTGTGCCTGTAGCAATTAGCGTATGTGCTTGGCGTGTTGTTTGGATTGGTGATAGGACACATTGTGTTGCTTAAGGGCATGTTTAATGCAGATCCCTTAAGTTGGGTCCCTTAGCGTACGGTCCCTAACTTTTAACTAAAAACGCTAAGGGACGTCCCTTAAATAAGGGATTTAAGAGACGTCCCTTAGCGTTTTTAGTTAAAAATTAAGGGACCGTACGCTAAGGGACCCAACTTAAGAGACATGCATTAAACATGGCCTAAGAACTACGGTCAGAACAAAGCTCAGAGGCATTAGACACCCTCAGCTTTAATTTGTTTTGACATGTTCTTTTTTATGTAATTCGATCTTAATATGGGTATAAGTTCCTAAAACATAATTCTATCATGTTCTGTCTTGCTTTAAACTATTTTATGATATAATACAGGTGTTGAGACCACTAACTTAGTCTAAACCTTCAATATCAAACAACGTGCTCATGTAATGCAACTGTGGAAATTTTTTAATAAGAAACAGAATAATTCTCATTTATTGACATTATCGAATCAGTTTCTTACAAATGGTTTCCATCTCTTCCTCACTTTCGTACTACTCAGCCTACTCTAAAACACAATGATTTACTACAAGCTATTGAATCTACCAGAGACATTCTTTTGATCTTCACATCACTAACTTCATTGCCTTTGTAGATTCTCTGGTGATGCCCTGACCGCATGCTCAATGAGATTTACGAGGGTTCTTGGTGGCAGACTCTTTACGTTCTTGTTCTCTTATCCTCTGCCTCCAAAGTTGAATCAGGTCAGATGCAGCATTGCATATCGTACGGTCCTTGTGCTTCGTAAGTCCATGAAGCCTCTCCATCATCATCCTTGGCTCATTAGGCTTTGGAGTGACGTTGATCTTCATGAGTAACGAGATAGCTTCAACGCACCGAGACGCATCAGCTCTTCCCGAGAGAATACCCTTAGCGTTGGCCGCGTCAGCTGCTTTCTTTGCTGCTTCGAACAGCTCCACCATCTCCTCTGTTTTAAGGTTTCTAGAGTCTTTGGCCGGAACGTTCTTGCAAGCAGGGACTCTCCTAGGAGGAGGAAGCAAGGTTTTGGTTGTAACCTTACCACTTTTGTCTCCTTTGATGTCACGTCTCGATTGCTGAGGAAGAGCCGTGGTAGTAGCAGAGGAAATCTTGACAGCATCTTTAACTAATCCACATGGCCGCTTCGTGGTAACAGACTTGCAAGCAACGGGTCTTTGTCTCAGTTCTTACCACAGGTTCCCGAGCGAGAGTTTTGTGATCTTGTTTCTTGTCTGAAACCAAAGGATTGGGCTTTGCCTTTTTCCTCTTCAACTCCAAGCAAAATCGTGTACTTTCCTGTTTCCTTGGCTTCTTCAGACGAGTTGTGTTAAGACAGGCCGATATGTCTGTTCCTTGAGAGTAAAGCGTCTTCAACAAGGAAGTAATCAAAAGTTGAGCTTCTTCCCGGATTCTAGGATTTCGATGTCTTCTCAAACTCTCTAGTTTGAATAACGACTTGGAGAAGTAAAGAATATCCTTGACGGAGAGAGACAGAGACTTCAAGCGAATCAACAGATCGACGCATCGTTCGACTCCACCAGGGTCGCGTGTATGGTAACTACTCTTGATAGCATCACATATCAAATCCTTCATCATTCTCTTTTCTTTCTTCGTATGTTGATGATTCTCAGGTGGCTTAGGGTTTGATGAATAAGAAACGAGAAGAAGATAATAAGCAAAGGATGAGAGTATAAGTGAAACATATATAGGGACAGTGGTGAGCCGTAAAAAGGAAATAATCGTTATTGCTTAGAACCCAAGCAACTTGTTGTTTTCCTTTTCTCAGTTTTTAGTTTTAGTTTCCTTTTTCGATTTAGGAAAAAAGGAAAAGGGTAGTTTTGTCAAAAGCTATTTTGGGGTTTGTTATTAGGGTTGCGACAGTAGTTGGAACTGTGAACCAGTGCCCTAATCTGATTTTGATGTGTGTTGTGTATACATCAGGCTATCTTTGGATTTTGGAAGAACATCCACTAATTAAAGACATAGTTTCGCAGTCATTAGATTTGATTCACAGGGCTCTAGAAACTCCTTCGATGTCAGCTTCACATAAACACCAACAGACAATTTCTAATCACACTAAAGTTAAATAAACAGGCTAAAAAGATTTAGGCCCAGCAAAGTTAAAAATCACATTTTGATCCAAATCGAACCAAACCCAAATTTCACAAATAAACTAGGGATTAATCCGCGCTACGCGCAGACTTTATTGATTTTCAAATGTTAAGTATATAACTATTTTTTTGAATAATGTATTTTGAATTGTATTTTTATATTAAAATTATATTATTGTAATGTTTATGTGAAATTTTTTTGTGATGTTTGAATTGTCTTGTTCGTATACTAAATCTAGATGATATTTATATTTAACAATTTATTGCTTTCTAAAAATAGAAAATAATGATACATCAAAACGTATCTAATACATATATTGTGTATTCCATTTTTAGATTTTCTATATATTTAGCGTATTTTCATTCCTTATACTTTTTATTTATTAATATATATATTTCACATTTAAGATAGATGTTTAAATCTGAATCTAATTTTTTCCATTTTAAAAAATATGTGTTTAATTATTACTATTATTTGCGTGTATAATATATATATTATATTTTAAAATTTATATTAATGTTTAATATAATATTTTATTTTTACTTTTTCTTTACTTATTATTTATTTTTCTTATATTGTGTATTTTCATTTCTTCTACTTTCTATCTACTTAATATCTATATTTTACATTTTAAGATAGATGTTTAAATCTTAATGCAATTTTCTCTATTTTTTATTGTGTATTTTATTTCTTATACTTTCTATTTACTTAATATCAATATTTTACATTTTAAGATAGATGTATAAATCTTAATGTATTTTTCATTTTTTAAAAATATTTATTTACTCATATTGTATATTTACTTAATATCTATATTTTACATTTTACGATAGATGTTTAATGCTTCATGTACTTTTCCATTTTTTTTAAATTGTGTATTTACTTATTATTATATATATATAATTTGTGTATTATATATTTACATTATTTAATTATTATTTATTTTTCCTTATATTATGTATTTCAAATTCTTATAATTTCTATTTACTTAATATCTATATTTTATATTTTAAGATAAATGTACATATTAAGATAGATGTTTAAATCTTAATGTACTTTTCCATTTTTTAAATTGTGTATTTAGTTATAGTATATATTTAATTAATATATATATTTAATATTTTAAAATAGATATTTAATGGCTAATGAAATTTTTATATTTTAAAAATTGTGTATTTACTTATTATTTTATATTAATTCATATATTATATATTTGCCTTAATATATATATATATATAATTCATATATTATATATTTACATTATTTATATTATTATTTTTCTTATATTGTCTAAAACTATAATGTTTAATGTAGTAACCGAGATTGTAAACATTATTATATAGCACTTCATACATTTGAATATTTTGTCTTGTAATGAGAGTAATAGGAAAGCGGGAAAGACAATTATTTGGGGAGAAAAGTATTTTAACATAAATAATATTTTAATCAATTATTGTTATTTTTAATCCATTGTATTAAATAACATAAGGATATATAAGATTTAGTTGAGTTTGTATTTAAAGATGTCTCATCACTTTTTTACTTTTCTCATTACACCATTAGCAATACAAAGAAAAAGTAGCCTTTTTGATGGAAAAAAAGTAGACTTTTTTTTTTGATAAATCATGGCCCATACGATTGTTTCATGTGTTGGGTAAGCCCGGCGAGACGCGTGAGATTCGATTCTGACGCAGTGTGCAATGCGCGCTCCACCTAGAAAGTGGAGGGTCAAAAATAGTAATGCATTTATGAAAAAGGAGGAAGAAGCTTTTGTGCAATGGGGAATTAGAAAAGTTTGGTCGACATTGTTGACTAGCCGTGGCTTTTAGATAGAGTTATTAACAATATAGGGCAGTTTCGATGTTTTTATTACACAATAGGGCAGTTTCAGCTATTAAGGCAGTTTATCTCGACTAAACTGAAATCAAAAGCTATTTTTTCAATTAATGGAACCCATCATTTTCTCTTTTCTTATCTTCTTTTGTTTCTTTTGCTTTGTAGCGATTTTTTTCAACTAATGGATCCCACATTGAGCAACTTGAATTATCTATTTCATCTATCTGTCTAATCATTACGTTTTTCTTCTTTCTTCTCTCATTTCTCTCGTCTTCCACATTCGACATCTTCATTTTTTTCATGTAAATCATATTCTTTTTCTGTAAATCTTTCCATTTTTACCATCATAATTCCATTTTTTTTATATTTTGTATCACTGATATATATTTTTTATTGCAGATCTAGAAATCTAAAAAAACAATGAGCCTATATCACTGTCGTATTTTTTTTCGTCATCTCTTCTAATGCGGCTACATCTCGTAATCTCATGTTTTGTGATTGAACAAGTTTCCAAAAGTTGCGAACTCGTTTCTCGCCGTCGCGGCTGCCGCCAGAAGCTCGAGGACATTGATGGTCAGTTTTTGATTTTTTTGCACCTTTGATCCTTGATGTTATGTTACTCAAATTAACCCACAAACTTTTTGATTGTTAGTTGTAGCACTTCCTCATAATACCACGAATGGTCCTTCATTTTTTGACTGCTTTCATTTTTACTTCCAAATTTACAAAATTAACAATTGTCTCTTTAAGTTAGCCCAAAATTAATGAACTATGTACTACAACTTTCTATAATGCAATTGAATAAATATATGTACATTATTAAATGCATTGTAAAATAATTAAGAAATGAACTAAAATCAGTAAAAAAATTATTAAATATGAATAACACACAAAATTGTGTGTACACCTATTGTCATGTACATCATTTTCAGTTTGATTTGATATATTTTGTTATGTATTTTGGTATTCTTTTAGTAAATAGCCGTCAATCCAGCTATATGTGTACAATTTCTTCACATATATTGATTCATATTTGATGTACATGTGTACATGTCACAAGGTTACACCATATTGTACATAAATTAACAATCTTTTTACAAAAATGCTCTCAAATTGAAGCAATTCGATGTGACGAGTTACATGTATACAACACTGAAAAATTAAGTAAAGTCCATTCAAAACAGAATATAAAAGAACAATCTTTGTACATGGAATCATGCTCCCATATTGAAACAAATCAATGGGATAAAATTTGCGAAACTATTTTACAGGTTAAGTATTGAAAGCTAGGTTTAGAAGATTTCAATTATATTTGCATATAACTGAATTTGTGCACATGTATAAGTAATTTTTTAAACACATTCTAAGGTGTTTGCGTTTTAACATATATATTTTTCAAAAAAAAAATTACATGTGTACATATGCATTTTATTATCAACAAGGGCTAACGTGTACGATATACATATTATAATTTATTAGATATTTACATGTACATTTATGTTTGAGATATATGTTAGATGTCCAATATGTTGTAAAGGTGTGTACATTTGTTAGTGTACATGTGTACGTTAAAGATTGGTAGCATACATGTGTACTACAAAATATGGTAGTGTAAAATTAGGTAAAGTCCATTCAAATATCAAATGGTAATAGACTATGACTTTCATATCATTATACAAAACATTATGAAGTTGATTCTCAAGTTAATTGTGAAGAGGAACATAATTGAATAACAATTTTTTTTTTTCAAAGTGCTTTACTTTCTTCTCGCTGTATATGAGACAAATACCTTAAGGAGTTTCAACTGTATTATTATGTAGATGTTTCAGCAAGTGAGAAATATGAATACACAAAGATTAATAGCTAGTTTAAAAATCATTGTTGTTAATTACTATATTGGAACTTTAATGGAACATGTTTACTTTGTTAATGTTGATGGTGGTTCAATGATATATCATGATTATAATAGTTTTTAGCATCTTAATTTAGTTCATTTATGTTATTTGATGCATTTAGAGATTTTAGTGCAGATATGTGTTCATTGCACAATAAAATTCAGGAAAATATTAAAGAAAAATCTACATATTTTAGGACTTTGAGGTCAAATTATAAAGAAGCAAGAAATTTAAGGACCAAAAATGAAATTATCATACACTTGACCATTGTTGTTGAGTTTCGATTCAGAACGTAATAATGAAGAATGACATTGAGCTTGGCTCGCCGACGATCTGGGAAGAGAAGCATGGTCTAGTTCATTGTGGATGATGGGTCTTCTACATCGTCTTTGCTGTCGAAACTGCTTCACCGTCGTCTTTGTCTCCGTCGTCATTACACCAAATCAATAACGTCTCTACCATTGTTGTCGTTATTGTATATCTCACTGTTACACCATCATCAAAGATGTACCTTGACCTATCTTAAAAGATAGATAAAGCAACAGAGATGATAATTACATGCAAGACTTTTTGTAAAAATAGTGTGACGAATCAAATTTTAATTTAAAAAAAAAATAGAAAGTTTGGGAAGAAGAAGACGGAAAAGAAAGATTGAGGGGCCCATTTCGTTAGATTTTAATTATTCTATAAACTAGAAGAAAGGAAACGTGTATTGGGAGAAGAGAAAGTGTCTGAGGAGCATAAACTGCCTCATAGTGTTATTAAAAACTCAAAACTGCCTTACAGTGTAATTTTCTCTTTTAGATATCCCTAAATGTATTTGTAAGGAGATGAGGCATCTCCTCTAGAGCCCCTAAATGTCAAAAGGCAATCTCTCATAGACACCGATATAAATATAAAGATAAATATTTATTTAAAAAATTGGAAATGGCTGAAATGACATAAAAACTGTGAATAGTGAAGTATTTACAAGTTTTACCTGGGTATAACCTACCGCGCACCGACCGACCCGGAGTTATGGCAAATCCAATTAACTGAAATCGCTAACCGTTTAACCTGTCGGTTTTTAATAACTCACTCAATTACTTACTCGATTTTTCTCATTCGTTTCTATTCTCAATCCAACAAACCCTAATTTCGAAGATGTGTGTTCAATTGCACAATCTAAAATTTAAGAAAAACATTAAATAAAAATCTACATATTTTAAGACTTGAGGCCAAATTATAAAAAATAAAAAATTTAAGGACCAAAAATAATATTATCATAAACTTGGCCATAGTTACTGAGTTTCGATTCAAAACATAATGACGGAGAACGGCATTGAGCTTGGCTCGCCGACAAAGAGGGAAGAGAAGCATAGTCTGGTTCATTGTGGTTGATGGGTCTTCTGCATCGTCTTCGCCGTCAAAACTACTCTATCGTCGTCGTTGTCTTCGTCGTCGTTACGGCAAACTGATACCGTTTCTGCCATTGTTTTCGTTATCGTATATGTCGCTGTTACACCATCATCAAAGATGCACTTTGGCCTAAAGATAGATTTAGCAATAGAGATGATAATTATATGCAAGCTCTTTTGTAAAATTAATCTGAAAAATCAGATTTCAATTTAGAAAAAATAGAAAGGTTGGGAGGAAGAAGACGAAAAAGAAAGATAGAGGGATCCATTTAGTTAGATTTCAACTGTTCTATTAACTGGAGAAAGTGAAACGTGAACTGGGGAAGAAGAAAGTGTGTGAGGAACATAAACTACCTTATGGTGCTATTAAAAACTTAAAACTGCCTTACAGTGTATTCATTTCCAAACTAAATGTAACGGCCCTGATTCATAGGGGGAGGACGCACTTGTTTTAATAATTAAAATCCAACGTTTTTTTACTTTGTCCCATAATGGAAGTTTAGAAAATCTACCTCCCTTCACTTCCCCTATATAAGAAACTCAACCTCTTCTCTTTTTTTTCATCAAAGCAAAGTAGTACTTTGTGGGTGACAAGTTGTTGAATTATTCAACGACTAGTCATAAAGTAATTTTTCGGCAAGATTTTCGGGCGAGTTTTCGAACTAGTTTCGAGCGAGACTTCTGGTAAGTTTATCGCCTCTTTATCCCTAGTTTTGGAAAGTTCTAGTTAGAGGAATTTCTAGTTTATGAATCCTGCCATTTTAGGAAAGTTTCTACTTTAGGAAAGTTGTTATTTAGGAAAGTTTCCATTTTAGGAAAGTTTCTATTTTAGGAAAGTTTCCAATTTTGGAAACTTTATTTCCTGAGACTCTAAGCCTAAGCCGTCGGTTCTCTCATGTTGCAGTTGACCATCTTCCGTTGATCATTCCAGCCAGTGGCTAAGGTGAGTGCTACTTCGTTAATCATGTGCTAGTTTAGTACTATTATTATGAAAAGTTTAGTTTCGAAACATGTTTTGTCTCTGTAAGTCGAGTTTGCATGAGAATCTTGTTTTTTATTATTTTTATGCTTGTTAAACCGGATATAAAATGTTAGAGGATTCAACAGTTGAGTGGATTGCGTGATGTTAAAACTCCTATATATAGATATATAATATAAATCTATCGATACGAAATTATGTGGCACATAAATATTTGTGCTAACGTCACATTGTGGAGATTGCTGGACACAAAGACGTTTGTGTTAACGGCACATTGTATGGAAATTGCGGGGCATATAGACGTCTATGCTAGTGGTGCATTGTGTGGAGATTGCGGGGTACAAAGACATTTGTTCTAGTGGCGCATAGGAGATTGCGGGGTATGAGGATTGACTCTTGTACTAACGGCGTTTAGAGCAATATATATATATATTCTTATGAGGAGAATGCAGGTGCAGAGATTAGTCATATACTATCAGCGCACTGGTTGTTTCGTGTGGTGCATTAGGCACTGTGTTTGTTCACGTTAAAGCTAGGCTTCCCCACGGTCATAGTGCTATGTATTGAGTCTATTGTTTGCGTGTTTAACATACCATATCTCACTGAGTTACTCTCCTGTTACTCACCCCTCTTTTATTATTTTAGGTGAGAACAGCGAGTGGGAGTGATTCATTTCAGATCGGTGCTTTTGGATGTTTCTATTTTCTTTATCTTTCAGATTCTGGATTTTTGGTTTTATCGATATCTATTCAGATTATTTGGAGTTATGGTGCTTGTGTTATGAACCATAGTGGATTGTCATAACCTCAATAGCCCATGATCGTTAGGTCCATGGTCGGTCCGTCTATTACCAGCCCAACCATAAACATATTGCATAGAGGTTTACTAAACCTAGACCATATAGGTTTAGGGTTTTCGGCAAAGACTAAACCTTTTCATATTGGTTTTGGATATTTTCCTTTTCCTAGTCGCAATATGATTTGTACTATTTCCTTTTATCTAAAGTCGGTTTAAACCTCCTTGTAATCTCTATATAAAGAGACCTTATGTTTATGAATAAAGACACACGAATTCCTCATTCTTTCTCTAAGTTTTACAACACGTTATCGGCACGAGTTTGCTCTCTAAAATCCCTAAGCTAAAAGCAATCGAAGATAAACCCTAATCCCATCATTCTTCACTCTCCATCTATAATCCTTTGTTCACGAACCCGATCATCCTTGTTCGCGAAGATCAAGTCCATACCAGACCGTGAATCAGCTAGTCCGTGCAATCTTCTCTCTCGGTGGTCCATTCAACCCATCGAAGGGTTAAAGGTAACCCGATAAACTCTAATACCTCAAAAACCCAATCGAATGAACTATGATTCAAACTAAAACCCTAAAATCGATTGAATGTTTTGAGAACATAGAAAGTTTGCTAGCTTGCTGGTTAGACTGATTGTTTTACATGGTTGATTGTTTTCATCTAAACCCTAATCGAAAATACTAATGTTCAAATCAAAAGCCTAAAAGTTTCTTGATCTATTCGATTGATTGTTTTAAGAATTGAGGTTGCTTCTTAACTGTTTTTGGCCGATTTGACACTGCTTTCTAGATCGATTGATCCACCTTGAGATAAAACCTAACCGATTGCTAAAAATCCTAAAATCTTAAACTACTTGTTTGATTCTTGATTGATTCGATTGTCTTGAGGTTTTAATCCAACTGGTAGGTTGATTAGATCGATTGTTTTGATTTATTCTCTAACCCTAAACGATTGCTAGGTTGATTAGAGAAATAACCCTAACCTTAATCCGCATAGGTTTATCTCTAAATTCTTAAACCCCTAATCATTGATTGATTAATCTTATTGAATAATTTGTGAGTTAGGATGCTAGATTGATTGATAAAACCTAAATCTCGAATTGAAACCCTAACTTGGTCGAACCATTGATTGAATGCCTTAAGATTGAATCTGACCACCTTGTTTTAGGATCCGACCATCTAGAATAAAATTATAATCTTGGCATAACCTAATTGATTGTTTTTATTAAGGATACTTGAACATCTAGATCATGATTGCTAGGATTGTTGCATCATCTCATCTTGGCTGCATGACTTGTTTGACCTATATGTCTTGATTGATCATTGAACTTGTTTTGATATACATCCATATAACCTACTGAACATATAGTCACTGATCTTTAAGATTGTCTTGCATATCCATAGCATCTTGGCCGCATATAGAAATCACATGGTCGAATATTTTGATTGTTTGGTCGAGAAACTTGATTGCCTTATGATCGTTTGATTGAAACCTAAATTGATTGATATATATGATTTCAGATGTCGAAAATCAACAACTTGGATTTTGCTTGCCCTAAATCTCTCTGGAGATAATTATTTACAATGTGCATTGGATACTAAGATTATCCTAAAGTCAAAAGGACTTGGCGAATGTAGCATTGAGAACAATGACTCAAGTGAGAAAGATAGATACATGGCAATATTGATTATTCGCCATCATCTTGCTAAGAGTCTCAAAGATCGGTATTTGACTATTGAGAATCCTCTAGACCTTTGAAATGAGTTAAAGATGAGATATGATCACAAAAGAATGGTGATATTACCAAAGGTTTTATTTGATTGGAGGAATCTGAGGATCCTGGACTACAAGTCCGTGGACGAATATAACTCAGCCCTATCTAAGATTGTTTTTTTATTGAAACGGTGTTGTGAGGTTATAACGGATAACGACATGTTGGAAAAGACATTTTCCACCTTCCACACAAGTAATGTGTTGTTACAACAACAATATAGAAAAAAGGGCTTTAAGACTTATGCAGATCTGATCTCGTGTCTATCACTGGCCGAACAAAACAATGAACAGTTGATGAGGAACAGTGAAATGAGACCTCCTGGATCAACCCCATTACGAGAAGCCAACAAGGCCACAAAAGAAAAGAAAGAAACTAAGGAAAGTAATCATGTCCAGAATAGACCACACGGCCATAGCTGTGGTGAATGGAATGGTCGTGGTCGAGGCAACTAATTCATATGGTCGAGGTTATAACTCGAACCGTGGCCGAGGGAACCACTATAACCGTGGTCGTGGACCCAGTTTCGGCCATGGTCGAGGAAGAGGTGGTCGTGGTGTTCTTTTAAACCACAACACTCGACCAAATCAGTGTGCCATAGATGTGGAATGGCTAATCATTGGGCTAAGAATTGTAGGACTCCCAGACATCGAGTTGACCTCTACCAAGAGAGTATAAAAGGGAAGAATCATGAAGCCCATTTGGTCCAAGATGACAATGGTGATTTCGACCATGATCAAGATGATCTTCTAAATTCTGAAACTTCTGATTGCCTACAAGAATCCAGTTGATTCCGACATCAAACCTTTTGTGCTTTGATTTGTTTTATGTTTTCTTTGACCTTATGTTTTCTTTGAGTTTGTTTCATTGTTCTTGTCTGAATTTATACTTAATGATATGAATGATTTTATTTGATAGAAAGATGATATGAGCATACTGATTGTGGATAGTGGATCAAGCCACACAATTTTCAAAGACAAAAGACACTTCATAGACTTGACCCTTCAAAATGCCAATATAAGTACCATTGCGGGTATAGCCAGCCTAAAAGAATACCATGCCCAGGCTAGTATCTTGTTGCCTAATGGCACACATCTAGAGATACTTGATGCTCTATATTCACCCAGCTCTAATAGAAGCTTATTGAGTTTCAAAGATATAAGATTGAATGGTTTCCATATTGAAACAATGGGCGAAGAAAACAAAGAGTTCCGTTAGATTGTAGATCACACCCAAGGCCATAAGAAAGTGGTCGAGACTATACATGCATTCTCTACTGGTCTTTACTATGTCAAGACCAGTATGATAGAGGCTAATGCCGTAGTAAACAAAATGTTTACTGATGATTTCACTTTATGGCATGACAGGCCTGGCCGCCCTGGTTCAAACATGATCCATAAACTGATAATTAATACAAAAGGGCACATCTTGAAAGAATGAAGAGTTTAGACCAGAGGGCGTCGATGAGAGAGCCCATACATGTAGGGCAGGGGACACTCAAAAATAGCATGGTTTGCTGTCTCTTCCGGCTCTCCACATCGCGGACAGTAATTGTCGCATCGCAAGTTTCTATAATTCAGAATTTTCGTGACAGCCACATGTCATGTTATCAACTGCCACATAAGATGACACATTTTTTGAGGTGCATTGACCTTCCAAGAAAAGGCTTGTAGATCCGTTATACTAGGTCCACATTTTGCTATTTCCTCATCTTTCCTTATAAGTTTCCGAGCTACCGAGTAACCTGATTTTACTGTGTACTGTCCATTCTTGGTATAACTCCAACAGAAAGTATCTCTATGGTTTGTTGTACTAATAGCTAAGCTCCGTATGAGAGGAATGTCAGCCGTGTCAACATAGTTTAACAGCAGATCCATATCCCATTCCTTTGTCTCCTTGTTTATCAAGTCGCTAACTCTCATAGTTGGATGCAGAACTGGAGCAGAGGATTGGGCCGGTCTAGCAGTTATTGTCGGTATCCAGGGATCCTCCCACACTTTAACCTCATGTCCCGAATGGAGCTTGTGTCTAATACCTAATAATAATAGACTTCATGCCGCCGATATACTGGTCCACACATATGAGGGCTTGCTGACTGGAAATGAGCGCCAAGGCGAACTCATTTGATAATATCTCCCTCTTAGCACCCTCGCCACCAAGGAGTCCGGATGCTGAACTAATCTCCATAGTTGTTTGGCCAAAAGAGCCATTTAAACTCATGAATCAAACGAAATCCCAGACCTCCTTCCTCCCTTGGTTTGCACAATTTTCCCCATTTCGCCCAGTGAATACCTCTCTTTGGTGGATTTGAACTCCACCAAAATTGTGCAATGGCACTTGCAAGTTTTTCACAGATCTCTAATGGCAGCAGGAAAGTCGACATCACATATGTTGGGAGTGCTAGTAGAATGGATTTAATTAAAACCTCTTTCCGACCTTTAGAGAGCGATCAACCCGTCCAGCCATTCACTCTATGCATCAATTTATCATTAAGGAAAGCAAAGAGTTTGCATTTAGAGCCACTGATGTCTTCTGGTATTCCCAAATATGTCCCCATCCCTCCTTCATTCTGAATCCCTAGCTTTTCTTTAATTTGCTCACAAGAATGCACATTTATCTTCTTACCAAAGAGCAAGGAAGATTTCTCAAAGTTAATACACTGCCCAGACGCTTTACCATATGTCCCTATCACTTTCATTACTTCTTCACATTCACGGGGCTCCGCCTTATAGAAGAAAAGGCTATCATCAGCAAAGAGAAGGTGAGATATAGAGAGACACGCGCGAGTAACCCGTATCCCTGTTAACTTCCCTTGATTCTCAGCATGATTAAGAAGGCTAACGAGCGCTTCCGTGCATAGAATAAAGATGAAAGGAGACAAAGGATCTCCTTGTCGTAGACCTTTTTCTGGAACAATGTTCCCTCTTGGCTGACCATTCATGAGAACTTTGTACTTAAACGAAGTGATGCACTGCATGATCCAATCTATCCATATCTCTAAAAACCCCATCTTTTGCATTACTGCTTTAATGAAGGTCCATTCCATTCTATCATACGCATTGATCATATTTGTCTTAATGGCCATCCTCTTATTTTGTCTGTTTGGTTTTGTTCGTAACACATGAAACATTTCTTGTGCAATCATAACATTATCCGAAATTTGTCTTCCAACAACAAATGCTGATTAAGTTTCAGATATTAATCCTAGTAGAACTTTTTTTAATCTCTGCCATAGGACCTTGGAGATTATCTTATAACAAACATTACACAAACTAATAGGTCGGAATTTGGACATCTCGTTTGGTTTATCAACCTTAGGGATGAAGCATATATTTGTGTCGTTTCATCCAGTAGGTATTGTTCCCTCAAAAATAAATTGATTAACCATAAGAGTTAGATCATCCTTCACAATATCCCAAAATTTTTGATAGAACAATGCTGTCATTCCGTCTGGCCTTGGAGCCTTCTCCGGATGCATTGCGAATAGGGCTAATTTAATTTCCCATTCCAAAACTGGCCCTGTGAGTTCCTCATTATCTGATCCGGAAATCGTTGTGGATACCTCCAATAAAGCTTCTTCTAAATTTTCTGGGTTGGAAGACCAAAATAGCTCCCGGAAATAACTAGTAGCTATGGTTACTAGTTCCTCATCATCTTCCACTATATTTCCATCAAGACCGAGAAGCTGAGTGATCTTATTTCTCGCCCTCCGCTGCTTTGTCAGAGAGTGAAAAAATTTTGTGTTCAGGTCTCCTTCTCTAAGCCACAATATTCGAGTCTTATGTTTCCAAAAAATCTCTTCCGCCTTAAGAGCATCAGATAATTCCTTCAAAGCCTTAGCTATTGCCTCTGTTGTGGCTTCATCATTCAGATACAGCCCCTCCACTTTATGTTTTAACTCCTCTACCTGCTTGCCTGAGTTTAGATATTTTTGTCTCCTTCATCGTCCCAAGGCTTTGCGACAACTTGAGATATGTTCCATGATATTTGCGTTAGAGGTTAATTCAGTAGATTTCCATCCCTCCAAAATGACCCACCTTAGTTCATCGTTATCAATCCATCTCTTGTCAAATTTAAATGTCTTTGATTTCCTCACAGGCTTCGATAAGATATCTGCAAGAACCAGACGATGATCTGATCCCCAAAGCCGCATATAATTTATCCCAGTATGTGTAAATTTCTCATGCCACTCTTCATTACCAACAGCTCTGTCCAATCAACATCTTACGGTGATTCTCCCTGCCCTCTTCCCAACCCATGATAGCATATTTCCAGAATATGGAAACTCCAGCATTCCACAATCGCTTAACATTTGTTTGAAAGGTAAAAAAGAGAACTTTCAGAACGAGGTCTACCACCAACTTTTTCATTATGACCTGTTATTTCATTAAAATCTCCAATCATAAACCATGGTCCAGTTCTGTTGGTGGAGAAACACGTAAGACGTTCCCACACTTGGTCTCTTAGTTCTAAAACATGATCACCATACAAAAAGTCATATAGACCTTTATTCCATCAATGACTGCTTCTACATCAATCATTCTTTTATTCGAAAACAAAACATTAATTTGAAATTCTTCCAAAGAAAATAAAGCTAAACCACCCGCTGAGGCCTAGTGGCTCCACGGTCAACAAACGGTCAAATCCTAACTCGGTCTGAATGTTTTGCAACATTGACATATTATTCTTCGTCTCAGAAAGGAACACAAGTCTTGGGCGATGTTTCTGGTACATCTATTTAAGGCGTCGAACTGTGAGGTTGTTCCCAATCCCTCGACAATTCCAACTGATCGTCTTCATGGCTCAGTGGTCGATGAGTTTCTAGGCCCCATCGCAACCTCCTTTTTTCCGTGTTTGTCTCTCATCTTCTTCTCACTGTGTCTCCCTGATTTGCTTGCTCCACTAACCCCATTTGGTCCCTGAGACTTAGATCGTTTTCTTGGAGATCCTCGACGAAGGAACTCAAGTTTCTTGCTTGTAAAGCCCGTAGAAGCAATCTTCTTTGTACCTGATTCACTGCTTTTGTTGCTTTCTTTTCTGATTCAGATCGCCCCTCCCCCACATATAGCGGTTCTGGCCATTTAGATTCAGATTCCAGCAACTCCTCTCCTAGTAAGTCATCCTCATTAGGTTCAAATCCGAGCATTGCATCATCTTGCTCAGTAATTTCCACGTCATCCAAAGCCCCAATGATCTGATCATCCCTACTCCCATATGCAAGTTTAGGTGAAAAGGATAGTGCTTGTGCTGCTCCCTTACTACGGATAGTTACATTACCCTCCATAGGAATGTCCCCTGCTGATGGGGTC